>JAYEVH010000412.1:0-203759 GCA_036346255.1 Ampelocalamus luodianensis | reverse complement strand
TAAAACAACTCATTCAAAACAAAGTATAGCCAAACACTTCATTCAAAAAATATAGAATAAACCATTGTTCTCAATAATGAATTTATAACCCTCGCCATCAAACATGAGGCGTAGATAATGTTTCTACCATGGTCGAACGTAATAACAATTATTTAATTCCATAATAAATCCTAAGGCAAAGTAATGGCAAGGTCCCACGGCTAATGCAGCAACCCTTGCTTTATTCCCGACGCAAGATCCATTTCGCCTCTGCAACTCTCCTAATCCTTGTTAGACTTGCATCGAATTGCAAATATGAGCAATCGATCCAGATCAAATACCCATGAGTTACTGGGGAAGAATCAGCAAGAAAACATCTATAACATTAATACAAGCGGAAGGTTTAGTCCCACCATTCTTTTCTTCGGACAACTGTATTTCTTGCGCTCTTCCAATATCCTAGCTCTTTGCAAGAAAAGCATTCTTTCTTGAGTTGGGCCGACTTAGTCTTGGGCTTAGGCTTGTTGGTTTGGATCTTATCCGGTTTTAGCCTTGCCTTTCCATTGACCTTAGTCTTAGCCTCTTCTTGAAGTCAGACTTTTGCACCATCATCACATGATCGTTGTTTTCTTAATGCCGCTTTCGCAGCTTGAGCATCATATGCGCTCGTGAGATTCTTGTCTAAACTATTCATATGGAAGTTCGTAATGAACGGCATAGCTTGGCAGTGAAGCAAGCAAGAATCAAATCAGAGCCAACTCGACTAAGTGGAAAACCAAGTTTTCCAAGCTCAGGTGTAACCAACCATCTTGATCACATGTGGGCTCACGGACTACCTCAGCTAGCTTACACTCAAACAAGTTCTTTGAGATCTCATATCTCCGCTCTTGCTTGTGTCTCAAACATGCCTTTGAGCGCCACGATCATATCATAGGCCTCAATGTTCTCAAACCGCGCTCAAGGCCTGAGTTCATAGCAGCAAGCATGAGACAACAACAACATCAAGGGACTCATCACATGCCTTTTATAGGCGCTTTTAAGAGTAGCGAAGCATTTTCAGCAGTACATTCGGGAATTGGTTCCTCTAGAACATGTTCCTTTTATCTTGCCTAAGAACATTCTTAGGTTGCGGACCAATCCAAATTTGTTCCATTTAGTTTTTCCTTATCAAGTATCGAACGCAGCAAAACTGGATGTAGGTACAAAGATTGGTGCCATGATCTACAACATAAAATATGCAAAATTAAGACATATGTTCAAAAGTAACTTGTATTAAACAATTTAATAAAGATACTCCCACTAAATACCATATCCCTCTTATGACATTCTAGTGATTCAAGACCCATAATTAATTAATCTCCTAGTGAGCTTTGGCATCACTGCTAGAAGATTAGTGAATATGGTAAGCAACCTTTGCTAATCATATTCTATATGACTTGTTGTTGGGCAGCATCTCTATGCTCCAAGTATCCAACCCTATGCCCCAAGGTCCACAACTGTTATGATGACCTTGTCAAGTTAGACCAATGCTAAGCGTGTAAGTGTCTCGACACAAACCCATCTAGTTTGTTGAGTTAATGGCACTCGCTTTGGCAAGACCTACCATTAAAATACAAGACTTTGGATGAAAGTACAAATTGGGAGGGCATCAATTTTAACTCAATATTAAGTAAGGGAATTTTACTTCTACCATGTTAAGAGCATTCAAAGCAATTAAATAACATGCATAGAAATAAATAAACAAAGAAAAGCATCCATGCAGATAATCATATTGTATTGTGATATAGTATGACCCTTCCACAAGGTGATCTCCATCGCCGTTTCTCCCTTGGCGCCATATGTCTCCAAGTACTCCCACTAAACCATTACATGCTAATAGTACTAGTGATAAAATACAAAGGGTGAAAAGGCATCACAAGTCCACACGCAGGTGCCAGTTATATAAATATAGACAAATCTGGGTCGCAATAGCAGGCATGACACGCAGTCATGAACATTACACACATACATGCATCTCATACATTACGAGTCATACTATTCACAAAATCCTGCAAAACAAGTTAGGCATAGAATCACATTCTATCTAACGATGGCATGAATTAGCAAAACCAAAAACCCAGTTAAGGTCCTAATCCACGGGAGTGGCAACCCGCACTAAAAAGGACGACGAAGCCCTATCTATATTCTAAGGTCCGCTTGCGGTTCCGGCCGCCGATGAGCGGAAAGTGGTCACAGGTGGCGCAGCCCTCAGATACTGAAAATTTTCGGACAATGTAGATCCAATCTACTGATCCGTCCATGTAAATCGCATTGGATCAATCACATTAACCCTTTCCGATCGCAACTCTGATTCGATCAACCAGATTGATCTTCGTGTGCTCCATGGATTTACGATCACTGTCTGCCACGATGGCGGAAACCCGACCGGTAGAGGCAAGTCGTGATACGACCATGAACGCATCGATCACGTAATAACGATCATCAATCACCTTACGACCACCGCGCTTGGATGATCATATGGACCATCGCCAAGAACGATCTATCACATAGAACAACCAACGAAATAGAAATAGATCACATCTATGACTTCGCGATATCACCATATGCATCTAATCGAATCTAAAACTAAGCGGGATGGCTCGATACCATCGATGGATCGCGGTACGGCTACGATAGCACAAACAAAAATTTTACCGCGCAACCAAGGAACCACGCAAGTAATAGATCACTTAGATTACCACTAGACGCGCCGACTCGTAGCGGAAGTAGAGTCGATGTAGCGAGTTGATGCGTCAGAGTCGTACTTGCCGCGCTGCCCTTCTCCTCCTACTCCGATTTAACGCCGCAAGTTCTCCTCCACCCGAGGTCGCCGTGAGTTGCGGATCGCCCAGTGCCGATGCTTCGCAACAACACCTCCAGCGTATCCACACGCACGGCGTGGCACCACGCCGCAGAGTGCTAACGCCGACGGCGTGGTTGAGGAGAGTGTGGCTATTAGGTTTTCGGATTTTCCGATCGATCACTTCACCCCATGCCACCACCTCTCTAAATATAGGCATCCATAATGGGTTCCAATGTAAGGCCCATTAGGAACTCGTGGCCTATAAGAATTCGGATCTCCATCCAAATCAAACCCTTGCCCTTTAAGTGTGTGACTTATAGGTCTGTGTGTAATCGGCCAGACTGGAAACTCTTTCCCGATCACGAGTCGTTAGCGTACCTAGCAGCAGACATAACGATTCCCTAACACACACTGTAATATATCTGGACGAACCTTAATGCAATATGATCTCACGCATCGTGTCCTTATCACTTACGACTCAGCCTGTCATTTAGTCACGACTGACAGCCTTCATAATCAGTTACAACCAGTTCAGAACTCTTACGACCGCTAGTATCTAACTCACGACCAGCTTTGCAACTCCTTACCACCGGCTGGTGATTATGTCCGAGTAGTCTTCGACCAGGTCGGATTCCATACGACCACTCACCTACGACCTCCGCAAATGAACGACCTGGCTTATGTATTCTCCCTTTGCCTCACGACATTTGGTTGAACTCCGTGAGATAATATGTCATCCATGGACTGCTTCAATACTTTCTCAATCAAGTGTCGAATACCCTGCGTGTGGTCGACACTTCGACCACTAGTGGCATGGCCATGCACTTTCTTTATTCGACTACAACGAGGGGCCCGTAGACATCTCTCCCGTTATGTTAGGAGGGGCAATCCCATATCCGATCAACACATTCCTCCACATGTTTCATAGCATACCCAAAGCTACCTTTATAACTACCCAGCCACTGAGTAGCGCTGGCAACCCCTAAGAGTGCTATTACGCATGTAGGAAACCATGCCGATCTCAGGTCTAAGGATTATACATCATCATTGCTTGAGACCAACTAACGACACATAGAATCATAACAATCTCAATAGTGTCTCAAGGTGGGTCTTATCCAACACTATGTTCTCTAACATGTGTCCACATTATTGATTCGATATCTCTATATCCATGACCGTGAAACATGGTCATCAATCATACATGTATTTGAACGTGGAGTCACCGGTGTTCCACCAGTGACATTCGACTAGGGATACTTTTAGAACGACATCATATAAGATAAAGAGTTTCACCAACAAGTCACATACTCATTGATCTATATAACTGATGATTCATTCAAGGAACAAAATAACATATTATCAAAAGTTATGAACATAATGAAATACAATCATCTCTATGATTGCCTCTAGGGCATATTTCCAACATAACTTGCATTAAACCAATCTTCTTAAAAGAAAAACAATCAGAAGAAGGAAGGTTCCTCATCGAGACACACATTACCAACTACCCTCCAAAAGAGTCAAAACCAAAATCAAGACTCATCATGAAAACCTTTTCACTTTCCATGTAGGCAGTTTGCAACTAAACCCCACAAGCCAAAAAGCGAAATCATTTTAAATGCCCAAAATAACCATTTTCTTTCTTTTCTTAACTGGAAGGAATCACACATGCCGACAAGAACCAACTCAATTTGTAATTGACATCCTTCATAACCACATAGTTCAAGTAAGAACTAACATAATACCTCACTATCTAAGATCACACCCTTTCCACAATCTTTCTTTTAAGAATTTAACATTCTCTTAAACCATAGAATCCCAAATCATCGCATAACACATTAACCCATTTCTCTTAAATTGGCAACCTTAAAGATATGTTCTACCGAACACAAAATCCACACTTATGAAGGGAGACTATTCCAATCCACAATATCACACTCTAGCCAACTTCTCTACCGAATGAATTACTTTGACAAAATAATTCCCAACACATCTCAATATAGATTTCACCCCCATCACATCCTCAACCCGTTAAGGATAAACAATTTGAAATTCACATCACACACTCATTTACTACCCCCAAAGGATACTATCAATGATCATCTCACTACTCGAATCCACTCTTATTCTACTATTTTACACATAATCATTGGCA
Organism: Ampelocalamus luodianensis; assembly: GCA_036346255.1. Taxonomy (NCBI): domain Eukaryota; kingdom Viridiplantae; phylum Streptophyta; class Magnoliopsida; order Poales; family Poaceae; genus Ampelocalamus; species Ampelocalamus luodianensis. The sequence goes on along the minus strand of JAYEVH010000412.1, from coordinate 198,783 downwards.
ACCAAGTTTCTAACATAAAAATGGAAAGCCCAAATTCAACCTCCAAGACTCCTACAACAAACTTCTCGTATAAAAGATCGAGAATTCCTCAGATTCATTCACTAAAATTCCAACACTCTAAACATACTCAATCATTATCATCCACATGTAAATATTTTCTCGAGCAAATTATCTTTTAGAAGAATTCTATCTCCCAAGGTTATTCACTAAAGCCAGGTATACCTACCGACAACTCAACCTTACATACTATCCTATCAATTGACATTACAGCTTAGATTACTTCGCTAATCCTACTCTCATTAAACTACAATCATAGATCACCTTCCTAACCTTGCAAAATTACCCAATCGCGATACTCTAACACATTAATCAAGCTTCGAGACTTTCGATAATCCCAATATTCCAACATGAATGAAGGTTTTTGGATTATAATTCGCTATGGGTTCCACTAGTTGTAACACTAATCTGTTTTATTTCAACGACAATCATTCCATTTAAATCCAATTCTTTCCAAGAGTTATAGGACAAAACCAAATCACTTTCTACCGATCTTCAAATAGCTTGGCCCCCATAATTTTTACTACGATCATTTAGTTGACCACCACCAACTAATCACCACATTACACTCTATAAGACCTTGAAACCCAGGTCAGTTAATCTTTTCTCAATAGAAAAGAGCAAACAAATACAAGTTTTAAGACATGAGGAAACACTACTCCTCACAGTGAGCACGAGACCAAGAGAAATAGTCAAATAGCATTGATCTCAAAAAAACAAAAGACGAGGCCACAATTGAGGGCACATGTTCCACAAGAAGAGAGTTTCAAACATCAATAAATCACAATAAAACATTGCTTTTGAAACTCAAGAAACACTTGCGGCAACGATAGAAAAATTGCAGTGTTACAATCCTAAACTCCAACCTCAAATACTTATAGTACACCTTTTTTTAACAGAGAAAACAATTTCCCTTGATTACATCACCACTTGCCAACCCAAAAAAGTACTTTTAAAACAATTCACATTAATCACTTAAGAACCCATTAGAATATTCTCACACATCGCCTTTCTCAACAATTTCAGCTACCACATTAAGCATGAACTACCAAAAGCTCACAAATGCAAAACTCCAAACTTTCCATTTAACCGATATTACGGGAGGCGGTCAAATTACCTTCTTTCTAAAAGAATCATCATCATTCCCACAAGTCACAATCCTTTGTAGACAATCTTACTAACATCAAGAATAATACATCCTTAACACGAATCGCCACCGTCTACTCCTCCATTGTAAAGCCCCAAAGGCTCACCAAAACTATTACATACCACTTTATCATCTCATTCTGAATTGAGAGTATATCAAAATCTTCAACCTCACTATAACAACCACTTTATTTTTAGAGGGAATCTACTACCCAAATTTAAAGGTTATACCAAGACCCTTTCATCAAAGGCATACTATAATCCACAACTTCACCATCATGCAAACACGGATCACCTATTAAAATCCCATCATAAACCTCTCCAAAAGAAACACAAACTATGAGGTTGAAACAAACCTCTTTAACAAGATCATGGTATCGAGACTACTTATTCACTCATCCACTCAACCATTAGTGTTGCTCAACACCCACTCCAACTATCATTAACAATTGACAATTGTATTTATCACGTATGCAAATAGGGTACTAATTCTATTTGCAATACATAACCATCTATAAACACAAAGTCAACATTCCACTTTATGCTCAGAGTTTAGGGCAAAGTATAATTAAACATTCAATAATATCATCTCCTATAAAACAGGGTTTCACAAGATGCTACCTCAATATTCATCTAATCCAATATACATGTTTCAATCAAGCAATTATGTATGCCCATCAAGTAACCAGTTTATGAAAATTTCCAGATTGATATCCTTTAAGGCATCATTCAAACACATCCCTAACATAACCATCACTAATGGGTAGACTAATCCATTGAGACATATTACTCCGAATTATCCAGTAAATCTACTGAATTCCGCAATCTTAATGATCAGACCAAATCATCAATATACCGCACCTCTTAATAAATCTTGGATTCCCAGTATAAATGGTCATAACATTAAACAAGTTCATCATGTAATTACTCCACGACAACACCAAATTTATCAACTTCACTTCCAAGGATCTTTGTTAAGATCGATTATGTATCATATTACAGACCCAACTTTATAACTCATAAGTTATCAATTTATCTTCTATGCTTGAAACCTCTCACTTAACACAACAAAATATTACAAAAGAGTTCTGATACTTTCTTTCTCAAAGATGCACTAAACTTCAACATTCCAACTACTCCAAAAGAAGTATGTAGAGTCGAAAAGACCAAATTCAAAGTCAAGGAAGAGAACAACTTCTCTAAAGATACTCACTATCTACGCCTGTACTAAGATATTCGAGGTAGCACTTTTCTATTCCCATTCCACAAACGGTGGTGTAACTTGGTAAAACCCAAGGCCATAATCACGACATCAACCTCTCAACATGTGTTATCCCCACACACAATAATTATAATTCAAAAAATGAGCAATCATACTCAACTCATATCAGCAATCATCAATATGATATAGCGGAAATGTAAATGCAATGTTTTGCCCATTCCCATCCTACTGTGCACTAGTGTGTCAATTTTTTTAAGTTGATAAGACACTAGCAAATTTTAACTAATCTATTCACCACGGACCTAAAGCCCGCTCGATACTAATCAGAACACCCCACCCAACATGAGTCCGAATGCTACTAAAGGAACACTAAACAATTCTAAACTAGGACAATTTACTAAATTTCGGCAGAACCTACTTTGTATAGTTAACTATACGGAGGTTCCAACAGATAAAAGAATATCATATCTAAATATTCCAACGTCCAAAAACATCACTAAGCATTAAAATATGCTACTCAACTAGAACATATTCAAAGATAACCAAAGTACGTTACTCATCATTATTACAAATAATCTCGATGCATGAGGCCTAACCATAATCATTACTTAAGCAGTTTAGTTATTTATTAATGGACGATCTAAAATTTGATCAACTTTTAAAGATACGTGGCAGTCCGTGAATCCAACTCAAGTCTACTCCCTCCCATGCATGCCGTTTTGGCAAAAGGGTACCTAAAAACACAACAAAAGCAAGAGTGAGCCCAAAGACTCAGCAAGTACCAAAAAAAAAGAAACATTAACCTCGCAATTATAGCAACAACATTCAAGTTCAAAGCTTTACTCGAAAACATATCTCATGTGGTATGAATGCAAATGTGCAATGCATCTTTTCTCTTTCACTCTTTTCAGATTTTACCGTGAATGCGAGATATGCAACCGTCATTGCGATACCATGCCCGTCCTCGCAAGCGCATGGACCAATTGCCCAATACTCCAAGTAAAGGGGACCTCAAGCCCACTCCACAAGTGTGGGGACCATAAGCCCATCGTTTTCATGATGGGGACCTCTTTCAATGCCCACATTCTACGAATGTGGGGACCTCGAGCCCATCATCTACATGACAGGAGCTCGAATATGCATACCGGTCACCACGTGACCAAGTCTTATGTATGCTCTCATTGTGCACATGAACAATTACAATTTGCAATAGTCATGAACAACATCAACACCATACATGAATAACAATCATTCGTATCATAAGTAGTCACTATCCTTAATCAACATATCACACTATCAACCAAGCATAGCTAATGTGTATCAAAATACTAGCATTCATCATCAAACAATTCATAATTACTCTACCAAACAGAGTACTTACCTTAACCGCGTGAGAATGGAGGATGTGAAGAGGGCGATGTCCCCGGAACCAATCCCCCACCTGAATATAATTATAAAGTATGCTAAGACAATTATACTGGACCAAAAGCATAAACAATAGCACAACCACACTCGCTATACTCTCAACAACATTCCCAATTCCAACTCCTAAAGATCGATCTGTCCCTTCTATGGACAGCTATATTCTAAAATTCATAACTTGAAAATTACTTGTCCACTCGACGTGATTAAATACCCTAATTAAATCTATCTCTATTTACTGTTTAAGCATGCATGCATGCATACAATGCTACAAGGACAAAACTAATAAACTGGTAATTAGCACTATCTAATTCAGCCCTCACTCTTACTACTCCAATTAATGAAACATGCATGCAGCACTAGGTAGCTACTAACGCCATACTCAAATTAACGAAACATGCATGCAGGTCCCAATAAAATAATCCTAGAAGTGCACTATTGACTAAACATAGTAGTACACCGCAGTACACCATTAACTAGACAACTACTAACAGCACTATTAGATTAATCTCTCCCTGGAAATGCATGCATGCAACACTATTAAATTAATCACTCACTCTCTCTAACAATCCTAACTAAATAATCCTAGCAGTGCACCAATTAACTAATTAACTAGAAGTACACCATTAATTAGTCAACTACTAATTGATGCAGCACTGTCTAAGCCAAAAGAAGCTACTCGCAGCAACACTAATTAACTACTACATGTGTACTAGTTAATACATCTCTCTCCCTTAATGCTCTAATGACACGCATACATACATCTCCAATTAAATAATCAAAGCACTATGGCATGCAAAGCAACTCCCAGTAACTAATATTTGTAGTACACCAACAACTAGTCAAAGAATAAGACAAAACTAATTATCTACTTTACCTACGTATGGACTGCAGCAGCAAATCAACGAATGGCCAGAAGCTTCATGCGGCTCAGTGATTACAACTCAAATGGCTGGAAAATACACGCGGCAGCAGGATCATGCCTCCAGCGGACAGCCGGTAGAAAGCTTTGGCCGAGTGCACAGCCATGCAGTAGCCTTCACGCGCGTACGCACATGCGGGTTCCGCCGTGCAATCAGATGCGCTGGCCAACACGCGACCAGGCGGCAGGTGCGATGCTATGCAGGCGAGTGAACGAACCGAAGACCTCCACGCGCCGGCGATCGCAAGAAAGAGACTGCTGGCGGCGCACAGGAGATAGAAAAGAAAACGACGACCGAAGGAAAGAAATAAAAGAAAGCTAGGGTTTTCTAGAATTCACTCTTCCCACGATCCTATTAACTCGGTACAAATCAACTCCTCCCTAAAATTCTAAAATATTCTGTTTTCATGTATCACCTTCGTCTAATTACACATAAGCCCTTAAGGATTAATTTCGGATATTACAACTCCGTTATCCCGATTGAATCTCGACCAAGAATGGTTGAGAAGAAGTCGAAGAAATCTTCCGTCGGGAAGGTTGCTCCCAAATTTTGAGTTAGGTCCAGTGCACAGAGGTATGTAAAAAACATAAGTGTAATAACTGCACTTACTATTTGTTTTTTACGAGTTGACTTACTTCTGCGTTTTGTGATTTTAGCCCGACATCTTGGCCCTCGGGGATGCTCCCATGGAGAATCCCGTTGTCACTCCTTCAGCTGGCGAGGGTGTGACTGCGGTAGTAGCCGAAGATCCGGCTACCATTCCCGCGACGGAAGAAGTTGCGTCGCGATGTCGCTCACGACCACGAGGATGTCGGTTGCTATGACAACCGAGGTCGTCGAGATTTGGGAGGAGGCGACGAGGCCTCGTGGGAGATACCGAGGTTGGTGGCGAGAGAGTGCCGACCGCCGTGCCGTAAGGGAGGTTGTCAAGGATGTTCCTTCCGGCCTCCGTGTGGTGTTCCGCACGAGTCGAGAGGAAGAAGAGTACCTCAATTTTTGCTCTGATTTCTTTGGCCCTGACTCTGTCGTAGGATCTTCTGCCTACCGATCTCGCAACCGAGTTCCACACCCCAGCAACATTCCCAATTGTGGGGATGTTTTCGACAATGAACGACTCGAGGGGGATTGGTGGAAATGAGTCGAGGAGATGGATGGGCTGAAGGAACCATCACGAATAGTCTCCATGTTTGCTTGGTCAAACATGAACGTAAGTATTCATCAATACTCACTTATAGTTTTATCTCTTTTTCTTATCGTTTTTCTCCATTGTAGATAGCCGTGGAGCAAGTCGCTATGATTTGTGAGTACAATCGGCAACTTGTCAAACTTCGACAAGAGAAGGCAGTACTCTGCGAGCAAGCAGAGAGGTGGTGAGTAACTGACTCTCGTAATCGTTCTGATTACTTGTTCGGTACTCGTAGAAGTTTGTCGTAGAAAACTTATGACTTGGTACTAGTCGTAGAAAAACTTACGACTAGGGGGTGGTCGTACAATAGCTTACGACCACTCATCGGCCGTAGAAATACTTACGACCGCTTGTTTAAGTGTGTTCACGTCTTCCCTTTACCCTTTCAGGTTTAAGAGTGACGAAAAGACCTTGGCTGATTCACTCGACTTTGAAAAAGCCGAGCCGAAAAAGCTAAGAGATAAAGCCACCGACCTCCTGAAGAAACTTCAGGAGGCTAACTCTGCAACTCAGCGGTTGTAGGAAAAAATAAACATGACGTGTAATTATGACCGCTCGATCTTGGTTTCGCCCCTTTTTTTAACCTTCCATTCTTTTGCGAGAAAAGAAGTAAAAATAAGGCCCTTCAGCCGAGGTGGGGCTCTCGAGATCGAGGTCCAGGAGAAGTCCTCAGTTGTCCGTGAAATCTCCCGCATCGCGAAGGAGAAAGATCAAGAAATTGAGAACTTGGGTTCTCAATTAGCTGGTAAGTAGAAGTTTTACCTGCTATTGATTTGTTTTATCTTCTCATAGAATTGTTTCATCTAATCAATCCTTGCTCTTTCCAGATCGATTGATTGAAACAAAACAACTCCGCGAGGCTTCGACTTATTCCTAGGAGGAGATGAAATCAATGAAGATTAATCTTCAAGATAACATCTCACTTCTGAACAATGTACTCGATGGGCTTCGTGTCGGAGGGTTGCTCCTCGACGACACGTTGGTCGCTCATCACGAGTGCCATTGGGGAATAGGTCGATACTCTGCAAGAGCCGTGTCTACTCAAGACCAACCAGGATGATTCGATAAGGGAAGCGGTCAAAGGAGCTGTGAGCTTTGTTTTAGCAAAACTCAAGGCCCGTGATCCTAACCTTAATCCTCATTCCGTTGAAGCCGACTTCGACTGCACCAAATCGGAAGCAGAGAAACTGATCGAAGAGATGCAGTCGGTTGGCGAGAAGGTCGCAGAGGAGATGCAAATAGAATCTCCTTTAACAGAGTAGTCTTGTAATACATTCTTGTAAGGACAAGTCTTTTTGGTGGTGATGCATAAATATATGATCCTTTCTTCCTGCAAATTATCTCGTGGAGTAGTTAGTAACTCGTAAGATAATGAAAAAGGAAGAAATAATCAGACCAGATATGAGCGATTCCTCCTTTCTCCTTCATTTTCCCTGCAAATCATCTCGTAGAGTAGTTAGTAACCCGTAAGATGATAACTCTAAAAACTAAAACTAAGAAATGAAGTCATGTTTATAACTTTATCTTAGCCCCCCGACTACTTACTTAGTTTATTAGGAATAAACTAAGAAAGTAGTAAAGAAAGGGTTTCTGAAAACATAGAGGTTTGTTCGACTTATAGTTCTCGAGTATCGACTATCTTGCACTAGTCGAGAGATTAGAAACAGATCAACGCTAGGAAGTTCCCTCTATTGGGCAAGACCACGTGCAGAGAAAAAAAGATTCGACTAGGTGATGTTACCATCTCCGACCAGATTAATCAAATCAGTAACGACAACTTGAGCAAAACAAACATCTAGAGGACCTTAAGAATTCATTCAACTGTTTTCGTTGCGTTTTCCGACGGTTATCCTGGCAACAAAAGTAGGAAACGGAACGACGCTAGGAAGTTCCTTCTAGTGGGCAGGACCACGTGCAGAAAGGAGAAGCTTCGACTAGGTGTGTTTCTTCCTCCGATCAGTAAAAACCAATCAAGTTAATTGAAAAGTAGTCAAACGCATCTCAAAAGTGCACTCTTCATAGATTATTTTTCAAAATAAAGAAGCTAAGGTGTCATGAATTTGCTTAACAACTTTCGACCATGTTTCTGAGCCCAATAAGCTTTGTACTAGTTGTTATAGTAAAGAACAAAGCGACATTAGGAAGCTCCTTCCAGCGGGCAGGACCACATGCAGAGAGGAGAGACTTCGACTAGATGTGTTGTCCTTTTTCTAACCAGTGTACAGGGGGAATGAGCATAAAAAATGGTCGAAAATTACAGGGGGAATGAGCATAAAAAATGGTCGAAAATAAAAACGAAATTCAAAAAAGAGACAAACAAGATAGAGAGAACCTGATACTTTATTATCGTAGAGGCTTGTTACACATAAAACTTGCGTAACTGGTCAATATTCCAAGAATATGAGAGAACACGGTCATCTTCCATTGCAAGTCGTACCGATCTTGGACGCAAGTTATTTCGACCACGTGTAAGGACCTTCCCACTTGGGGGAAAGTTTGTTCCGATTAGATCGATTAGATAAGCCTCAATACCACGCCACCTACAAATAAGCTGCGAGGTTGGACCTTACGATCGTAGTATCTGCGCAGGCTTGTTGGTAAACCGCGAATGATTAAAGCTCGTCCTCTTTTCCTCGAGCGAGTTAATGTCGTCCGCTCGGTTGTTCTTGAATGGAGTCGTTAAACTTGTCGACCGTCTTGACTGATCTTTAGTTCGCGAAGCATGGCTTCGCACCAAAACTAGAAAGAAAGATGTTTCTCCCGTAGCTCGCTAGGTGTCGCATTTAATTGCCTATAATATTGAAGGTAATTTTGTACCCAAGCCCCGAGCGCTTGACTAGTCGATCGAAGACTCTACCATGGCCAATAAAAACCTTGTCGAAAGGCTTTTCCGACCAACGCTCAGAGGAAGCATGAGTTCAACAGATCTCGCCGTATGTCGTGAAGGAGTTTTAATCCTTCGCTTATGAATACATCGCATTAGTACCCCTTGTGTTCCTCTTTTATAAAGGACACCTTCACCAAAGTATACATTTTGGCCTTTCGGATAATCGATCCGCTTCTAGATCGTCATCGGCAGGAACCCATCCGAAGGTACTCGTAGATGGGTGTCATCAATGTATCTTCGCACTCTAGAGAGGCTATTTCTATAGAAGGCGCTCTAGTTCTTCGACTATAGACGTCTTTTGAAGTCGTTCGAAACACCCTTTCGATACCAAGGATCGAGAAGAAGCTAGATGAGCAAGTTGGTCTACAAGGAAATTATCCTTCGAGGGATAAATTGCACCTCAAAGCCCAAAAATGCTTTTCTAACTTTCAACTTCCGATAAGTACCGGATATGGTCGGATTGGAGCACTAGTACTTTTTCGATTTGATTCACGACTAGTTGAGAGTCTCCTCTTACGAGTAGTCGTCGAATCGAAAGCGCTTCGGCTCGTGATACCACCTAGCAAACCTTCGTGACCGCCACGCTATTAGTGGCCCGAAAGTTTAATTGTATGGCATACTTTAAGGTTTCTCCCAGGAGATTCCAGACCACCTCACCCCGAGCCACTTATTGTAAGTGACCCGTCAAAGTACATCGCCCATCGATTGTGGAATCGTGATGGGGATCCCGAATGTTCAGATTTGTCCATTCGGCGATAAAGTCTGCCAAGATCTGGGATTTAACGGCCGTTCGGGACACGAAATGGATGTCGAACGCCCCAAGTTCAACTGACTATTTTTCCATCCGTCCCACTGTTTCCCTATTCTGGAGGATCGCTCCCAAGGAAACTCGGGCGCATACACTAGTTTGTGCGCGTGAAAATAAAACCGCAGCTTCTCAAGACATGAGGAGGGCATATAGAAGTTTTTGAACCTGAGGGTAACGCTCCTTAGGTCCGTATAAAACCTCACTGACGTAGTAGACTGGTCGTTGTATGTTCTCACTTTCTACGACCAGCACCGCGCTCATTGCCTGTGGCGTGGAAGCTAGGTAAATTAAGAGCGTCTCTCCTGGTTTCGGGAAACCGGATAGAGCACTGTAAGATACCTCTTGACTTCCTCAAAGGTTAGGTTAGCCTCTTCCACCACCGAAGCCCTCATGTTTCCTTAGAAGTTTGAAGAAAGGTAGTCCTTTTTCTCCTAGGCGCATGCGATGAAATGACTTAATGCCACCATGCATCTTGTGAGTTTCTTGACTTCTTTTTCATGGTTGGGCGCATCGGGTGATGGCTTTTATCTTTCAGATTTGCCTCGATTCCTCGTCGGAAACCAAGAATCCAAGCAATTTCTCTAAAGAGACCCCAACACACACTTCTGGATTGCTTTAAGCGGTGTTTTCGAGGTTGTCGAAAGTCTCTGTAAGTCGTGATATGATTGAGCCGTTTGTTGCTTTTTACGACGGATCATCAACATAGGCTTCGTGTTTCTACCTAGTTGAGGAGCAAAAGTCGTTTGCATCAATCACGAAAAAGCCCGACATTTTTAAGCGAATGGCATTTTGACATAGCAAAATATTCCAAACGATGTAATAAATGCGGTCTTCTCCTCATCTTCTCGACATACTAATCTGTGGTAACGGTGTATGCTTCTAGAAAACTCAACATCTCACATCCTGCAGTAGAGTCAACCAGCTGATCGATACGAGGTAAAGGGAAATCATCTTTTGGACAAGCTTTATTAAGGTCAGTAAAGTCTACGCACATACGGCATTTGCCGTTCGACTTTCTAACCATTACAGGGTTGGCCAACCACTCAGGGTGGTCGACTTCTCTTATGAAGCCTGCTTTAAGCAACTTGTCCAATTCTGACCTAATAGCATCTCGTCGATCGTGGGCAAATCTCAGTACTTTTGTTTTACGGTAGTTTATCATGCCGTAGCTAGCTCGTGCTCGATCACTTCCTGGGACTCCGCATGTCGGACGCTGCACGCGAAGACATCCGCGCTTGCTTGGAGGAAAGTGATGAGGGTGTCCTCCTATTTGGGGTCAGAAGAATCCCCTATGCGAACAGTCTTCGAGGGTTCCTCTGCGTCTAGAGGGACCTCTTTGACTTGGTCGTTCGGCTTCGGTGCAGCTTTAGGCTTCGACTTGTTAGTCGAAGGCTGACTTTCGTCTCGAGTTGGTAATTGTCCAACCATCTCGAGGGAGCGACGGTCACAGGAGTGCGCCATCTTCTTGTCACAATATATTGTGATTACTCCTTTGGGACCTGGCATCTTAAGACATTGATACCCATAATGAGTTGCTATCAAGAATTTTGCCAAAGTAGGTCGTCCGAGTATGGCATTATATGTCGTATCGAAGTCGACCACATCAAAGGAGACCTTCTCTGTCCTGAAATTGCTTGGTGAGCCAAACGTTAAAGGAAGAGAAACTTGGCCAATTGGTTTGGCCGAAGACCCCGGTACGATTCCATGAAATGAATATCGTATCGGCCTTACCTTTGTCCTAGGTACCTGCATCTCGTCCAAGGTACTCGTAAACAGTATGTTTAACGAGCTTCCACCATTAACTAAAACTCGATTGACTTGGCAATTGTTGATAGTGGGTTCGACCACAATCGGAAATCGACCTGGTCTAGTCGAAGGGATCGGGCAATCACCTTTCTCAAAAGTAATGGTGACCTCTGACCACTTCGGTAATTTATTGACAAGAGGGGAGTCGATTGTGTTTACCTCACGTTCAACAGCTTTCAGCTGTCTCCGCGATTCGTATGCCGAAGATCCCCCATAGATGTGATCAATGGTGTGTTGTGGATCCTGGAACGGCATCTCCTCATCATCCGACTCCTTCCGTCCACTTATTTGGCCTACCTATTCAAGAGTAGGAAGTGACCCCTTGCCAGAGTAATAGTCTTCGAGTTTCCGTAGGAAAACTCGGTAGTTACGAAGATCATGCCCTTCTTTTTTATGAAAAGGACACCACCTAGGTTTGTCGTTTCTCCCATCTTGGCGCTTACCTTTGCCTTGATCAGGATTTTGCTTGGGGTTGCGTGGTTCCTTGTCGCATGCACCAGACCTCCTTAGAACCTAAGAATCGAGATTTGTGTCTCTTTGCCTTGTTCTTAGACTTCCGGCCTTTTATCCTTTTTCTTGCCACTTTACCGCCTCCCGAGGGATGTTATCTTCACGATCGATAGTATTGTTCCACTCGATCGCTTCAACGATATCGATATCTATCGCCATCTCAAAGAGTTCAATGACGGTGGCGGTGGATGTAAAGCGATGTCCTCTCGTTATCCTTCGCTATGGACTCGCTGAAAGCCCCGATCACGGATGAGTCGAAACTTCCGAATAGAATTTCAACTGATCAAGCGCCTAATGAATTGGCGTGGCGCTTCATGGTTGTTCGCCTTATCCGGTGCAGGTCATCCTCCTTTCCAGGGCGATTGTAAGTGCCCTGGAAATTTGTCAGCAAAAGATCACAGAGGTGTTGCCACGAGTAGATCGATTCGAATGGCTGGTTTAAAAGCCATGATCGTGTCGATCCTTCGAGCACAATCGGAAGGTAATTCGCCATGACATGCTCTCCTCCTCTTGCAGCTCGGATAGCTGTAGTATAAATCTGGAGGAACTCGATAGGATTCTGGGTTCCATCGAATTTCTCCAAATTTGCTGGTCGGAAACGAGGCGGCCAGCAAACCGCTTGAAGGTCGGGTGAAAACGCCCGACACCCCGAGATAACCTCTTGCCTCCTTCTTTGTAGAAAAGAAGGGTTAATGTCGCGCCGCGATCGATTCGTCGATACCCACCACGGGAGGGTGGACCTATGATAGGTCTCGACTTATGAGGAAATACTCCTCGTATCCGCTTGCCGCCGCACCCCATCGCGAAGTGGTGAAAGATCACCTCTCCTAGGGGCTTGTTGCGCCTTCCTCATGTCAGGAGAATGACGTGAGTGAAGGTCATGCCGCTTCTATGCGACGAGTTATCCGAACGATCGGCAGAAGAAGGAGTCGTGAGTACTACGACTTCTTGGTTTTGGTCGACGAAGACGCTCGAGTTTGGCCATCGTGTCGCGAAGCCTTTGCGTGATCTCTTCTGCAAAGAGATCATACCCTGGTGCTCGAGCGAGTTCTTGAGTCGGGGTTTCCAGCAAGTCGTTGATGTGCTGGAGTTCTTGAGCTTCCTCCGACTGGAAATAAGCACGCTCAGAAAAGTTTTTCTGAGCCGCTATTTTCCTCCGTCGGGTTATCTCAGAATGGCCTATTTCAGACCCCTGGGTTGGTTTTAATGGAGTGCGAGAATGTTGAGGATGTCCCGCAGGTTCATTAAAGTGTTCGTCTTGTTCACCAGCGGTGGTGTCCTTGCCATTGCGATGAGGTGGTGTAGAGTGTGCCCGTCGGGGAGCATCGTCAATCCTTCTTTGGGAGAACGATCCTTATCAGAGGGAAGGACAAAGACCTTCCTTCGATGACCTCCACTTGTGCTCGAAACCTCCTCACTTGAGGAGCAGTCGAGCGACACCATCCGGCGACTTGGAGTAAACCCTCCAAGTAGGGGAACTTCGGTTATAACCGCCTCGCTCGCAGTGGGTCTGCGTCGGGACGGTTGAACTTGGATGAACAGCGTGTTCAATCCTCTTCTCGCGAAGTACTCTGGAGAGAGAACCATTAGATGCCAATGGAGTTCCGAATGATGGCTTCCAACCTGCCTTGCTAAGTCGCATCGCCTTGGGGGACTCGAACACTTGGAGGAAAAACTCGCCATGTCGCGAATTTGCCCCGAGACGATCCCCGTTGTTGGTCATGTTGACCCTTGCCCTTCGAGGAAATTGGTTCTCGATCGGGCGTCTTCGTCGTGGGGATAAGGATCCTCCTCGACTCCGTAATGATGCGCCTCCGAGATCCGATAGAAGATCTCCGAGGCGCAACATCGCCGAGGATTCGATACTCGCTCGTAATCGAAACCGCATCTATGTCGACGTCGCGCAATTGGCCAAGTCGAACCAATTCTCCTCGCTCCATTCTCCCGCCATGGTAGCATCAAAGAGAAAAGAATGAATCGTGACAAGGAATTACCGTAAGGAGCCCACGGTCGGCGCCAACTGTCGGTGTTTTAGAACCGATCTTACGTAAAGATTATTTGATTCGGGGGGTCTCCACAATTGATCACGCAGACGAAAGAGACACGGGGATTTTTATACAGGTTCGGGCCTTCTCAGGTGAGAATAACAACCCTAGTCCTGTGTATCTTGTATTGGGTATCTGGATTACAATCAGTGGAGGATCTTCCTATAATGCTACTACCGACTGAATTGTTCTTCCAGAAAAAAGCCTTCCCTCTCTATCTCTAAGAGACCCTTATTTATACTCTACAGTGGTGGCTATTGTCGTTCCAGGCTAATTAGTCGCTCATTATTGCGTAATAATGAGAGTAATTACTGGAGTAGTAACCTCCCCATGCTGTCAAACAGTTATCAGTCAGAGATAGTGGAGAATTATCTGTAGTTATGTCAGGCATAACTACGTATTTTGACTGCTTGGATTCTCACCATTAAATGGGCCTTCTGACGAGTGGACCCAGTTAGTCGTGAGGAAGTCGTGGCAGAGCTGGTCATAGCAGAACTTACGACTAGGGGGGTAGTCGTAGAAAAGCTTACGACTGGGTACTGGTCGCAGAAAGACTTACGACCGGACGTAATCGTAGCAGGACTTACGATTACACCATAGTCGTAGAGATGCTTACGACTAGGGGGGTAGTCGTAGAAGAACTTACGACTAATCGACTTGCTCTCCCCTTATATTATTAAGGGTATGCCATGTGACGTCATATTACATGATTATGGAATAATAAAATGAGGATTATTAGATCCTCGCCACTCTGTACATCTTCCAAATATAGGGTCTTGACACTCGTACTAAGGCTCCATCATGCTTTTTCGTGGGGCTTCAAATTTTATTTTGATTCCACCGGACTGATCAAGGTGATGCTTCTTCCACCACAATCCAAAATCGCAGGTGACCGGCAAGCCAATCCATACCCAAAATCACATCTAAGGATTTGGTGTCAATGATTATCAAGTTGGCTAGAAATTCTACCTCTTTTATGATCATTTTAACTTGTGGCAACCCCGGTTCGTGCTTAACTCGAACACGGGATTGAACCAACAAGGCGATCTTAAGAGTTGAGAACTTTAATCGATGCTTTGCAAAAAAATCCACGAAACAAATGAATGTGAAGCTCCGTAATCAAACAAAATAGTAGTTGGTACTAAATTTACTAGAAACTTACCCAAGACGACATTCGGGCTATGCGGGCTTCTCCATGCGGATGTGGTTCACAAGACCTCTCCCATAAGGTGAGGGTCTTGGTGGTGCGCTGGAGTCCGAGGTGCTCCACGTCCGCCCGGCACGGGGTTCTCGGTTGGAGTAGCTCCCAAGTAGAATTGACAGCGAAGGGTCTTACTTTGCGGGCGCATCGCGAGTGCCCCACCATCGGCGCTTGAAGCGGTGATTCCTATAGTAGGATTAGGGTTCCGAGCTTACGTTGTTAGTGTTGTTGTTGTTGGGTGCAAATGCCGTGCGATCAAGCGAGGTGTCACGAGGTCCTAAATGTGACAGAGGAACAAATGGGTAGGGTGTTGCACATTCATCCCGGCTCTGTGAATGGCCTCGATGAGCACCATGTCGCATCATCTTCCTCTTGTGAGACTACCAACTCGCGGCGAGACTCTTCTATGAGCATGGCCTTGTTCACCGATGCCGAAATCTGCATAGTCGCTGCCGATGATTTGAACCTTCAAGCTAGGGTTGAGTCCTCGCTAGCGCTCCGACGTGCATCATCGGTGGCGACATCCTCTTGAGCATATCGCGAGAGTTGAGTGAACTTATTGAGGTGTTCACCCACGGACATGTTTCCTTGTTTCACTCATGAAACTCATTCTTCTTCATTTCCACCTTTCCATCGTGGGATGTGGGAGTGGCGAAAGCTTCGAAAACTCAGCCAACCGATGTTCCGTGGTTCTCATGGCGCGCAGAGTTCTCCCACCATTCGTGGCAGCACCTTCAAGTTGGTGTGTAGCATACGTAACTTTCTCACGGTCATCACACCGGTGATGGCAAGCTTCTTTCGCTGAGTGTAGCCGTCATCTACGCCTAATGGCTCGGAGGAGCTAGAAAATGTAGGTAGATGAGTCCTCATGAATTCGCCAGCCTTGACTAAGGGAAAGTTGGTGGTGGTGGCGGTGTCGCAGCAGCTGCTTGGTTGTTCTGGTTCATCATGGCGAGAAGGGCAGCAGAGGTCTGGTTCTGTTAAGTCATCATCTGGTTCATATTCTGCATCATTGTACCCATCAGCTGAGTCTGGGCTGCCATGAACTGACCTAAACCCGGATCTACTGTTGCTGTTGGAGGAGGCGGTGGTGGTGGCGTACTGAACTCCACAAGGTCAACTTGGCTTGCGGAGTTGCGGGTTTGAACCATATGCACAAATCTTTCCAGGTTTAATAGACGAGAGAAAGAAAGCACGATAGATAAGAGGGAAAAGCACGATAGATAAGAGAAAACAAGGGAGGAAGACAGAAGCATCCTAACTGGGGGAAGTCGGTTAAACCCGAAGAACGGATAGCCGGGGAGCTACCAGGAAGCAACAAAACTCGAGCCTAAAGGCCCTATTACACGAACTAAATGATACCACAACTAGGAGGGTAACCCTACCAAAACACTTCTAATTTAACTTATTAGGGACGGTCGACTAGAAACAAAGGCTCGATCCTATAGAGATTGCTAAGGTAAGAGGGATCAATTTAAACTTGGAAACAAAGTTTCAGAGTAGATAAGATGTAAGAAGCTAAGAGGGAGATGAGAAAAGAATGGAATAGGCGAGGAAAGAATAGAATAAGGTAAGAGGAGAACGACTATTCAAGTTAATTTGTTGGTTTGATTTAGAAAATAGATTTTGAAATTTTTGACTAAACGATCATGCTAACTATGGTTACGTCCTCTACACCAATATGGCTCGATGCCACCTCTTGTCGGGACCCTGTATACCACCTAGGACCCTCTGTGCATTCGAACTAGTCTCATGATCGTGAGCTAGCTCGCACAAATCACAACAAAGATATGATCATAACCATACAACAAAATAACAATGAAGCGCATAAATTAACATTACTTAGTAGCAAAAGGACCTTATGGTCAAGTCTTACAGTGCGCCACGCAGGCTTAGCAACAAAAGACAACTTGCAACGAAAACAAAATATCTCATGGTGGCCACATGACATGCCCACAAGCAATCGAGTGGAGGACGCGACTTACTTCGCATAACCTTCGAAGTACTCCTCATAGAACTCTGAGCTTCCTAGGTCCTCTTCGGCGACTCATCAATAAGAGGGCATAAAGCCATGAGTACTTTGAATGTACTCAGCAAGTTGTAGGGAAATGTATGCAATTATTATTCATGCTAGGCTTGACAAGGATAGCTTTATGTTTATTTTGCAGAAAGCAGTATTTAACAGTAAATGCGGTAAGTAGATTGAAAAGCACATTTTAAAATATTAATACATAAGTAATTCAGTTCTTTGAAACAACTAGAGATCTTCCCAACCATTCCATCCAAACCATCGATCCCACCATTTCTGATGAAAACATCCACCCCTTGCGTGAAATCTCCGGGCATGTCCATAACCGGGGACACGGCTATTCGAATAGTTTTTACACTCTGCAGAGGTTGTACAGCTTTACCCACAAGAGATAATTGACTTATAATGTCCGTCTGACACACTACTGAAGGTGTGCGACTAAGTCATTATCACAAGGCTTTTACAAAGCTTTATTTTGACTCGGTTCTGCTCGCTAAGGATTCGCTTCTAACGGGTCTTACTCCCGCCAGATTCATGCCCCCCTTGCGCTGTTCTCAACCAAAACAGAACTGACTCAAAGTATTGCTAATTAGTTGGCCAGGTCCACCCCATCCTGGATATGTAGTTGCACGGTATGACCCAGATCAATGGTTCAAGGTTAAGTCCTTAGTTGGCTGCTTAGGTGAGACTAATCCACGTCCCAATGTGCGTTACGACACCCACACTCACCACTGCCCACTCGCCCGAGCATAAAACATTTTTGGTTCAACCCAGCCAAAGACCACCCTAGCCTTGGCGCAACATCTTTTAATAATAGTGGCCGCGCCATGATTCCATAATTCATTTAGTCATATTTATTCATACGAGCATGTGATCATGAGTCCGTCATACAACTATATCATGGCTAAGCATATTACGATACTGTGTTGGTAGTTTATCAATGTCCAACTAAAATAGCCCATCCTATGGTGTCCAAGGGTTCATGTCATTCAAGGATACATGTCATTTGCAATTTATCAAGGAGGCATACATCAATTAGGCAGTTATTTATTCTCGAAACCATTTATTATAAAACTAGCAATGTATGTTTATATCAAACAATATAGTTTTGTAAAATGGGTTCAACATGATCAAAGGTTTGCGACTTGCCTTCGTTGAAGAGTTGAGGTGCTTCGGTCACCGGTTCCGAGAAATCTTCCGAACGCCGGAATCTACACGTGCAAAAAGAGCTAAATAAATAAAACAACTCCAAATAAATTAAATAAATACCAAACTATCACTAACAGCAAGAGGAGGATTTTAGATGAATTTAGAAATTTGAATCACTCGAATCAGAGTTCGAACGAAGAAGTTACGGCCTCCGGAAGATTGAAAATCAAGAAAAAGGAATTTTCCTGATTTCTGGAATTATTTTTCTAAAGGAAAAGGGATTTATTGTGCCAGCTGACGTCAGCAGGGGATTTAATTATCCAGCCGAATTATTTTTCAACGGGAAATTAAAGGAAAATCCATGCAAGCGCTGACTGGGTTGCCGCGTTAGCAAAGGGCTGACGTGGCATCGAGGTGGCGTGCACGTGGCTGCCACGTGTGCGTCCACGTTGGACCGAACCGGCGGCGCTCGGGGCCCGATGGTCGTTGGTTTTCGGCTGGGAGATGGCCGACGGCGAGGGCACCAGTGGCTAGAGGGGAATGTTGCGAATCTAATGCTCACGGTCTTGAGGACGCAGCGACACAGGAAGGCCGGCGGCGAGGGAGAAAAGCGGCGGAGGTTGAAGACGGGGAAGCTTCGGTGCTTCGGTGGGCTTCCGAGGACGGGGAAGCGCGCACGAGGTAGGCGGCGGTCTTGCGAAGCTGGAGTTGATGACGATGACGATGGAGGAGGCTCCGAGGCGGCGCAAATGGCGACGGCGATCTTCGGTGGTCGATGGCGAAGAACTCCGATTGCGGCTGGAGGAGAGCGAGAGAGGGCGAGGGAGAAGGGGGAAAAGAGAGAGGAGGAGGCGGGGCACCTCGTGCTCGCCTTAAATAGGCACGGGGAGGCTTGAGAGAGGGGGACAAGGTCGGCAGCTTTCGCGGCGGCAAGGACAAAGGAGGCGTGGGGAAAAGAAGGCGACGGGACAGGGAATGGTGGCGGCAGTGGGCGCGGCGGAGGCGGGAGGTGACGGGCGCACTTCAGCGACAAGTGGGACAGTCACGAACGCGGCCGGCGCAAAACACGGAGGCGAGGATGGGGCGTTGACGTGTGAGGAAGACCACGGCCGAGGAAGACGACGAATCTGACAGGTGGGTCCCACCTGTCAGCGAGAGGGGGAGAGAGAGGGGCTCATGGAGGTGACGCGATGGGGGCCGTTCGATTGAAATCGGACGGTCCACAGTTGACGGGGCGCTCGGACCTGCCTTGCGATGCGATCTTGTCCGTTCGATCTTAATCGGACAGTTGGCAGTAAAGGGAGGCGCGGGCGCGCCGCAGCGGCGGAACGGGCCGTGGGAGAGAGAAAAGATAAATGGGCCGAGGAGGATTCGGCCCAAAGTTTTTTTGGAGATTTAAAATACATTTCCGATTAAGGAAATGCCAGAAAACCAAAAAGGCTTTTAGAAAATAGCTAATAGAGTCTAAAAATTCTAGGAAAATTCACAGAAGTTCCTTGAATTATTTAGAACTTAATAAAAATACTTTTAACTATACTTTAGTTTTAAATTTTGCAAACAAAATAGATTTTAACCTCGAACAAAAAGGAAAAACCAATTCTAAAATCTAGAAAAAGTAAGAAAAGACTTAAAATCCAAATAAAATCCTGAAAACTCAAATAAACCAACTTTTTGATTTAATTGAAGTTGGATTAATTTAATTTAAATAGTTTTTGATTTTAAAATTTCAAGTTAAGCTTTTGCAACTTAATTAAACCAAATGGTTATTTTTAAAATTTTCAAAAACTCTGCAAATTAGGGATGTTACACTGGCCGACCATAGGGGGAGCCCCCCACCCTTTTGTCGCCCCTTGTCCCGTGTGCAACCGCCCCCTTGCTGCCTCCTTCCCCTAGCGCCGCTCTTGCCCTCCTGTCTTGTGCCGCCACCTCCTCCTCCGGCGCCCTCCCCTATCGGCTCTGCAGCTGCCTACTCGTCGCCTTTGTTGCTAGCCAGAAGGAGGAAGACCAGAGGAGAGTCGACCAGAGAAGGAAGAAGAGGGAAGAGAGGAGAGGGAGAGGAGAGAAAGAGAAGGGTTTGCGAGGGATTTCGTGATCACCGTCATGTTATTCAAGGGTACCGTTTGATAATCGTTGTTCTATTTGTAGATCGAGTGATACATGGAAGGGTAATTTTTCGTAAGCCCTAGTTCGTTGAGTAGCAATGTAGAACTTTGTGGGGGCAATTAGAGGTGTTTTAAGTTCGATTCAAAGTTTTGTCCAATTAGAAAAGATGTAAAGAATTTCATTAGTTTTCCTAAGGTCTAGAACACTAGATTTTGAGTTGTGAGCGAAAAATTACAACCTCTGAAGGTAAAAATAACGTCATTGACAAACTGTCATCGAATGTGTCATTTACACTTAGTAAATGAAGTAATTTAATTTTGGTGATAACTTGAATAAGATAGAAAATTTTGAGTAGATTCCAGAACTGCTATCTTTTATTACTTTTCAAGGTTTATATAAAAATATGAAATTGTGAAGTAGTCTGTTATGATAGATTCTAGGAGGGATAGTCTTCGGGGATGGAAACAGGGGAGTAAACGGTGGATTCAGAAGTTTGTCATAAATAGAAAGTTGTAGACAATGTTGTGGGCATTCCAGAAAGTATATGGTTCGCAAGATTTAGGGTTCAAATGATAGAGTTAGGGCATTATTACTACTGGGACAACGAGTAGTGCGTCTAATAGAATGAGGTTAAATGTGTCATTTTTGTATAGATATGTGAGAGCGATTAGCCTAAAGTTTTGGTGTTATGGTGATGTATTTTGAGTATGTTTTGAATTGTTTGTTTAGGGAGTGTGTCCTCTAGTCTTTACCGTCGTCTCGCTATCCAGCTCTGAGAGGATAAAGCGGCAAGTGCAGGGTATAACTGTGATCGATGGTTTGATCGCTGTCCTATTTATTATTCATTGTTATTATGTTGTTTATTCTATTACATTATTTAATTACAAGTCTTGTGAAGGATTATGGTATCGATTTTGATGATGAAGACATAAATTGTGGTTGACGGCATATTTGATGAAAATAAGTAGAATTTTTGCATCATATGAATCATTGCATAAAAGAGAGTGATTATGGTGATCACATATCTACTTCGTTGGTAGAGATTCTACAGGAGTGGAGAGGTCTCCGATCCTTTGAGGATGGGCTTGATGGAAGGGTGAACATTATCGCGGGTATTCACTCATGCTATATCGATATAATCGATGAAATGAGCATGTGGACATGTTGTGTAGAGTTGCATCACATTAATTGAAGATTGGTTTTGATATTTGAGTATGAGCATAAAGAGAATGGAATAAATGATGTTGACGATGACATTGATTATGGTTGATAAATAATTGTTTATTGTTTTATTATTATGCTTGCTGAATCGTGAGTTCACCTTTGCTTTTGTTGTTTTAGGTGATCGTTGACTACATCTCACATAGGGAGGGATTGCATACTTGGAATAATTGCATTCACCTCAATTACTTGATTTATTTGTCATGAGAACCCTCATTATAGTGTGATGATTTATCATCTGAGACTTGATAGACATTGAATACTTTTAGATGCTTGGTTGGAACCTATTTATTCATTCAATAGACTCTTTATAGTTGATTTTACTTAATCCTTGGATTATTATTCGCAATGCTATCTAGAGATTAAATAGCTATACTTGTCGTGTTATTAGTCATGTTTTATTGCGACTGTGAACGGATTTTACTTTTGAACAGCTTGCTGTAATTTATTGTAAAATAATGTCAAAACTGATAGTTAGTATAGTTTAGTAGCATTTCAGGCTCAGTGTTGGACCGGAGTGTTACACCCATATTCTACATATGCCCTTTACATTCTTTTCTATTTCAGTTGCCATCAAATATCTATGATTATGTATGGGCAAATGAGAACCAACCATTCAGTATCGTTATATTATGCACCCATATAGCCCATACTGAATCCAGGTGGACCTTTACTTCTTTGATTAGTCATACTGGCCTCTAGGATGGGTGTATGGTACGGTACTTTTAGAGTGTGATAGATAGGACCACTTGCTTGGCCTTGCAACTGTCCTTTTTAGTGTGCCATTTCAGACGAGATCGGATGGCTATCAATTCATCGACATGGATCTGTTGCGGTAAGTTCCGTTGCTCTTATTGCTCCGGTAAGGAAAGCATCCTTAGGGGTTAGGGCCAAATTTAATGCAATGCAATGCATATTTGAATCAATCGCACTGTAGTAGCTAACCTTCACTACGAAGCAAACATAAATTATGTTGTACTAGTGGCTTGGGCCTAGTGTTGGCTCTGTTAATGTGTTTGACAGTGTTGAAGAAAACAAACTATGTATACAGCATTTCCATGACATCATGGAGTGGCATTTAATATTTCCATTTCCGCTGATAATTACAATTTTTCATCATTTTTTCCTTTTCTAGTTCTTTTGGTTATTTTTTAGATAATGAAAGAGAAAAAAAAAAACTCCCCCGACCTCTGCATAAAAAATGCTCACAATCCAATTTATTAAAGAGTTTAAAGTACTGAAGCAATCAAAGCTGTTAGTGGCTTGAAGCCTTACAAGCAAATAACAACTGAATTTTAAACTCAATTATTACAAATCTTGTGACTAAACTGTCACACATGAATGCTTAATATTTGCTTCGCCACTACTTCCAGCTTGTCGCTTCCGGCCAACATGGACTCCTTCTGGTCGGTTTCTGCAAATTTGTCCAAGCCCGCAGCCAATGCCCACTCAAGAAGATAACCTGTAAGGGATTAGTGATAATCTTTTCGTCAAAAACATCATTCCGACATAACCAGATAAACCAACATAAGACACTAGCTCCCACTAGAAGTTGTGAGTTTAAAATTTTTGGAATACCGGTTAGTCAATTCCCAAACATATTTGATATACTCACAGGAGGAGATAAATTAAAAGCACATTAAATAGCCCACCATGCAAGATGTGCAAAGGGGCATTAAAAAAAAAGATGTTGAATTGTTTTCTCGATAATACAAAAATAATATTTTTTGCTTCCCTGCCAATTTCTTTTATGCAGATTTTCTTTAGTTAAAATTACCCCTCTTTTGAGATACCATAGGAATATTTTTACTTTTAATGGAATTTTAATTTGCCAAAAAAAGTTCCTAATGGGGACTTATAACTTCCAATTAGTGTCAGATAGAAAGATCAGAAAAAAAACGTCCGGACTTATTCAAATTCCATCCGAAAACATTGTTTTGAGAGATCAAATATAAATTAGCAATTCTCAACATTAACTCATTCCATGCATATAACTTAGGCCTAATAATATGTCTGTGAAAAGAAATATTTAAGGAATTCGTGCTCAGAATTTTCTCCACTGTATCATCCTTTCTCCTTACCACATTATAAAGGATTGGATATTGACTTTTCAGTGAAGAGTCTCGTAACCAAATATCTGGAATGAACCATAACGAAAAAACTGATATTTGATTTTCATTAAACTTGACAAAAAATGAGAAGTTCCAGACTTACTAACCATCTACGAAAGACACTTCCCGCCTAGATATTTTCTCTTTAACATCAATTGCCATACTCCTTCTTCATTAAGTAACTTAATGTAATACCCTAAGTCTATTTAAGTGAAAAGAAAGAATTAGAGAGAAGGATCAACTAGAAAATAGAATTATTAGAGAATTAGAGGGGGGTTTTGCAAAGGGAAGACAACCTAGGCTTGGGCCTTGGCCCAAGAGGCCTTGTGGTGGCCGGGGGGGGAGGCGCCACCCTTCCCCAAAACCCTAGCTGCATCCCCCCTCTCCCCTTGGCTGCCACCCCCCATCCCCTCTCCCCTTGGCCACCACCCTATCCTCTCCCTTGGCCACCACCCTGGTCCCTCGCGCCTCCTCGAGTGTTCTCCCATCGCCACCAAGGACCTCGCTCCTTGTTGTCGGTCTAGTGGATGAAGAAGGAAGGACGCCCGGGTGATTGGCTGGCCAAGAAGAAGAAGGAAGGGGGAGAAGAGAGGAGGGAAGGGGAGGGATCGTGGGCTGGTATTCGTGTTCTTTAGCGGTTCTCCAAGGGTAATCCCAAATCCGTTCGTTTAGTAGAGAAATTTTGTATTTAGGTAATATCGCTTTAGATCGGTTCTCTGGCAGTCTGTAGTATTCATTTGATTTGGGGCTGTTAGCCACGAAATCTGGTTTGGCCATCTCCTAGAGAGTTGTAGATAACAATAGTAGCTTTCAGTAGGTTCTTGGATCAGGTCGTTTGGATGAGCGGATCAGGAGATATGATTTTCGTAGCACCGCTGTTCTGTGCTTCTGTCATAATTCTAACAGTCAATGTTAATTGGTCATTAGCAAATAGTTAATGAATTATTTAGAAGATCTCATCAAAACAAAAGTTGTAGGAATATTCGTAAGGTTTTCAAAGAGCTAAAGATCATAATTTTTGGATAAGTGTACTGAAAGATACGTTAGTTTTAGTCTCGCTGTCCAGAACCCCTAACGAGATTTAGTTGTTCTATTAAACTGCTTGGTAAGGCTAAAAGACGGCTGAATCTGGAAACCTCACTAACTAGGTTTATGTATATAAATTAATAAGCTTTCAAGAGAATCAAAGAACACCAGATTTGGATAAGCAAAAAAAAAGTTATGAATTTTAGAAGAAGGCTGTTCTATTTTGGGACAGATTGATGTCTATAGAAGTTGGTGTTTTGGGTTGCGCTAGGGAGCATAGTTCGTCGTATACTTATTTCTACCAATGTATTGTCCAGAAATATTCTCTTAGTGTGGTTGCTATATATATTCAGGTGGTTTGATCCTGGGAAGCGCCTCTCGCATCATCAAGCTTTACACCGTTGAGGTAAGTACAAATAGTGATAGAATAATTAAGAGTGATTGTTTATGTTTGCTGGTATTATGTGTATATTGTCCACTCATTGATGTTAGAATGATGTGTATGTTGCTGTTCATGAATGCTAGAGGTATAAGTATGCTCTTTATTCATGTATGTTGCTGCTGGCATTGATTTTCAGGTCCCCGTTATGTATTGGATGGGCTTGTGGTCCTCACACTTGTGGAGTGTGGGCTTATGGTCCCTGTGCTAGAAGTTACACGCATGGGTATGCATCGACGAATGCATACTCCGTGACATCGTGTATACAAAGAGAAAGAAAATTGCATTTGTGCATTTGCATTGCATGCGCATGTGAATTGGTTGATTATGGAGAATTATGGTTGGATGAGGATGACATAGTTGTGTATGTTATTGTCTCGCTAATTTGTACTTTGCTGAGTCTTGGACTCACTCTTGCTGTTGTTTGTTTTTTAGGTACCCCTTACAAGAACGACATGCATGGGAGGGAATAGTCATAAGTTTGGGTGCACACTACCACGAACAACTTATAATTGGTTAAATTTGGAACATGCTTTAATAATTGAGCAAATCGCTTAAAGGATTCTCTATTGGTTATTTCTTATGCGTTGGATGTTTTATAATAGAGTTGTTTAGCATGTTATGGCTGCCTTTATGTTTACGTTATAGATTTGATGATTGGATTATTGATTAGTGTTATCAGTAGCTGTGCGAACCTCCGGTATGGTTAACTATACAAAGGAGGTTCTGCCGAAATTTAGTAAAATATCCTAATTTTAATTGTTACCTAGTTATTTTTTAGTAGCATTCCAGGCTCTTATTGGGCTGGGATGTTACACTTAAACAACCATTTTTCTAGCAAACTTTTACTTTTTGTGTCTAAATTCTGAATGCCTAGACCACCCTACTCTTTTGGTGAACACACTAAACTCCATTTAGCAAGTCTATATTTTCGTTTATGACTATCGCTCTGCCAGTAAAAACGAGAGCGATAAAAATCTAATCTTTTGAGAACCTCCCTAGGAACCTCAAAAAAGGATAACATATACATTGGTAGACTGGTAAGCACCGAGTTAATAAGTACTAATTGTCCACCAGCAGGCATTTTTTTCTTTCCAACTACTAAGCTTTTTTTCAACTCTATCTTCAACCCCTTTCCAATCACAATTCCTTAGTTTTCTGAAGTGAATCGGAATACCTAAGTACCTGAAAGAAAAGACACCTACACCACAACCAAATAACTGAGTATACTGAGATTCAACCTCTTTGGCAGCACTCAAAATAAAAATCTTGCTCTTGTGAAAATTAATCTTTAAACCTTATAATTGTTCAAAGACACAGAGAATAAGCTTGAGATTTTTGTTTGATCTAAATCATTATTCAAGAATAGGATAGTATCATCAAGATACTATAATATTGATAATCCATCATCAATCAAGTGAGGAACTACGCTTGATAAAATGCCTACTTCTTTGCTCTTGAAATAAAGATAGCAAGCATATCCACAACAATATTGAAAAGAATAGGGACATGGGATCACCTTGTCTAAGGCCCTTCGAGTTTGGAAAAAGATACAAGATCATCATTGATTTTTATTCCAACACTTCCTCCCTTAACTAAGCTTTCCAACTGTGGACACCACTTAGATGAAAAGGCTTTCATCCTCAGTGTTTGAAAAAAAAACGGCCATTTTACTTCATCGTACGCTTTCTCAAAATCAACCTTGAATACTATTCCATCCACATTCTTTTTATGTAACTCATGGACTGTTTCATGAAGGATAACAACCCCATCAAGAATAAACCTCCTCGACATGAACGCCGATTGGGATGGTTTAACAATCTTTTGAGCTACATTCATAATCCTATTAGTAACACTTTAGTAAAAACTTTAAAACTAACATTTAAAAGACAAATAGGCATATACTACTGAATTTGCTTAGCATCCGTTTTTTGGGAAGCAAAGTAATGATCCCAAAATTCAAACTGAAAAGAGGCAAAGAACAATTATAAAAATCATGAAACATAACCATCATGTCATTTTTAATGACTTCCCAAAACACTTGATAGAACTCAACTGGGAAGCCATCTGGCCCAGGTGCTTTATTATGCTTCATTTGAAAGATTGCTTCTTCCCAGGTGCTTTATTATGCTTCATTTGAAAGATTGCTTCTTTCACCTCTTTTTCAGTGAAGGGTTTTGAAAGGAAAGTATTCCGCATCCGAAACTTGAGGTATATCATTCATAAATGCATTAATCATTGATAAATGATTAACTTCGGATGGACCAAACAAACCTTTATAATAATTGGTGATACACTTTTTTAATTGTACATCACCCGAATTATCTCTTCCTCTTGTTCGAGCTGAAAAATTCTTCGCTTTCTATACTTACCATTTGCAAGCAAATGATAATAGCGAGTATTTCTATCTCCCTCCTGAAGAAATTTTGCTTTGGACCTTTGGTACCACTTAATTTCTTCTTCCCTTAAAAGTTGTGCAATCTCTCATTAGTAGCTTTTTAAGATTAAAGTCTTGATCAGACAACCTCAGAGACTCAGTTTTTTTATCTAGCTCATCAATTATTAAGTTAAGTTCTAACTTTTCTTTTTTATAAGCCCCACTGGTATTTTAGCCCAACCACGAAGATAACGTCTAAGAGGTCTGACCTTGCATTGCCAAATTTGTAAGGCAGAATGACCTATAATTTCCTTTTTGTAATATCCCGTTTAGACTTCAAAGGAATTTAAATGTATGAATTCAGTTTTTTAGTGTAACTAAGAAGAGAAAAATCTATTTTTGAGGGGGGGGGGGGGTAGGACCTTGGGCTTTTGGCCCACTCTTTTGGCCTAGTTTAGAGGAGTTGGTTAAGGGGGATGGCAATCCCTAACCCTAGCCATGCACTATAGCTCAGCCACCACTGTAGCACCTCCCCACCTCCTTGTGTTCCTCCTCGCCGCTGGCCAAGAGGAAGATCGGGGAAAGGCCGTTTGGGTGTCACGATCAAGGAGAAGAGGAAGAGGGAGAAGAAAAGGGGAAGAAGGGGAGTCCTCATGGGAACTTCAAGAAGATCCAAATGGTTATTCTAGGTAAATTGTGTTCCCCATTAGCTATTTCAATTCGTTTATATGTGATTTGTTGCTGAAAATTCATATTAGTACCCTACCGATCGACACTCGCAGCTCATTGATCCGTAAGTTTGATTTAGTTCCAAGAAATCAGCATTTAGGTCTGCTAGAGTTATGTGGGTAATTACGATAGCTTTTGGAAAGCCTTGGATCACAATTTTGGATGGATAAATATTTAGTTATGATTTTTGCAAGTTCGAGTGCTGCTTAGTCTCTGATTCTGGCAATGATCATAGTTTGGCAAATTAAGGTTTGTAATTGGACGAACTGACTTTTGGTCCGCATGACTTATATAGTTAGCTTCATAATGATCCTAGAGAGTCTTAAGTTCATATTTTTTGGACAATTAGAACGAAAGATATGGAATTTTGAATTGTTCATTGCAGTTCTGTCCTTATGCTAGGGACAGTAGAGAAAGATTGCTATGTTAGAAACTTTTGTTGCACAATGGAAAAATTATAATAAATTTATTATGGATGCTAGATCTCTGTAGATTCTATAATGACTTAGATCATTGTGTTTGGTTGTACCAATTAAAAGATATGTAATTTCTAAGTCGAAAGTACCGAAGATGACAAAACTGTCTTCGGAGATAAAAAAAACAAGGGTTTAGATGAAATAATCTGAACTTTTGGTCACCTGAGAATTTGTAGGTATGTGTGTAGCTTCCAGAGAACTTGGGTTCATGATTTGTGGAGCTTTAAATCAAAAGTTATGGCTTTCCTATGGTAGCTGTCTGCTTTGGACAAACTGGTACTCAGAATGTAGTGGTATTATTTCGGTTGCGAATAGGAGCGAATGAGTTCGTTTAGTTTTATTTCTATGCTATGTGCAATTGAATGGTTTTCTTAGTATGCTTTACGAATGCCAAGTGGTGGTGAGAACCCGGGGATAGAGTCCTCTTTTCGTCGACACCCGTCTCGCGGTTGAGGCAAGTGCAAGCAGTGTAGAGTATTTGTGATGCTAAATTCATGATAATTGCCTTAGTTAATTGTATGCAATTTTATCTATGATTTTGCCACTAAATTTTATTCTCTCATGATGGGTTGAGAATAATAAGTTTATTTGCATCATGGCATTCATTCTTGAATTCTTAGACTACGTGGTAGCCAATAATTGATTCTTTTGAGGTCCCCGTCATGCATTGGACAAGCATGAGATCCCCGTCATGTATTGGACGGGCATGAGATCCCCACACTCGTGGAGTGTGGGCTTGAGGTCCCTGTGCCTGAGGGCACATGCTTGTGTATGCATCGACAGATGCACTACTTCGCATTACTGGTAATTGCAAAGAAGGAAGAAATTTGCATTCTTGCCGTCTGCATTGCATGAAAGAATAAGAGATTAAATTATGGATTCCTTGCTAATGTTTATATAAGAATTTGTTATCTTCATTATCTATTCATGATGTTTTTGTCTATTACACTGTTGTATTTTACTGAGTCGTGGACTCAAGCTTATCGTTGATGTTTCTTTTAGGTACTTCTCGAGGCAACGACATGCATGGGAAGGGGTAGTTTTGGTGCACTTCACTCATGATCACCCATGGAAAATAAAATATCTCGTTTACTTAAATTCACTTGTTCCGGCTATTACTTTTACTCTCAAACTGTGTTCATCCCTCGTGATGACTAAGTTTTGTAATTGGTGTAGTCAAGTATGTCGTGTGGACGCTATTGTTATGCTTTAACATTTTAGAACTTGATTTATTTACTCTTTCATACCAGATGATTTCTAGTGACTTGTTGAGTCTTTCTTCCAAATGTAACCTTGGATAATCCTCGATATATACTTATGGTTCCACTAATTGATGTTTAGAACAAGGTTTTTGTCTAGAATCTTGTTATTCAAAATAGTTTTGTTAATGCGAGCTTATTAGATGTTGAAAAGCTTGCTGTTAATTGATAGTGGATATAAGTAAATTGAATTGTTGAGTTAGTTTAGTAGCATCTTAGGCTCAGAGTTGAGCTGGGGTGTTACACTTTTTTCACACATATGCCACCATCTCCCTAAACCCCTCCCTACACAGCCAACCTAATTCAAATTTAAATAAAGGCTGACCTTCTCTATACTGAGCATCTCTCGTATTTAAAAGCAATGGCGTGTGATCAAACAAAGACCTTTTCAGAGCATTAACTGTAACCAAAGGAAATTTATGCTCCCATTCGGTATTCATTAAGACTCTATTCAGCTTTTCAAACATTGGATTATCTAACGAGTTGGCCTAAGTAATTTGTCTACCAGATAAAACTATTTCTCGTAAATCCAAATTATTAATCACAACATTAAACAAGAAAGGCCATCTAAACTCAAAGTTGTCTTTATTTTTCTCCCTTGAATGTCTGATTATATTAAAATCGCCCCCAATTAAAATGGGAAGAGATTTTTTCCTACAAGCATGAACAAGTTCAGTAAGGAACTTCTTCTTGAATTGAGGTTGAGCTGCACCGTAAACAGCCATAAGGACCCATTGGAAATCATCCTCTCTGTTTTTTTTAGATAAAACTTAACATAGAAATCACCAGCATCAATAGAACTAATATAAAAAAAAACCCGAGGATCCACCCCTAAAAGGACACCCACGACCGCCTCTTGTGGCGAAGAAAATGCCACAAAAATCCCATCCACTACAAAGATGATTAAGACTAGCCACCAAAAATCTTTTTTCCAGCTTTCAAGAATGGGCACAAAATCTAAATGATATTCCTTAACCACTTCACTAATGTAACGATGTTTAGCCAAGTCTCCTAGACCTCTGCTATTCAAAAATGACCTTTCATTTAACTTTAATTTGATTGGCCTATTATGAAATTTCTTTCCTTTCAACCTCTTTTGTATGTTACCAAAGTAAAATTAGAGTGGTCATCCTCCAAATCACCATCTAAATCACTACAGAAATGATTAAGGGCAGAGATATCATCGCAATCCGCATTCTCGTCCTCCAAATCCTCAACATCTACAACTCCTTTATTTTTTAGTCTTCCTAACTCAAGAGATTTAAGCTTGTTAATTGAACTACTAATCTCGTACTAAAATCTCCTAAAGAAATACCAATGCTAGCAATTTTTTAACAACTTGCTTATCGTGAGAAAGACAAAAAGAAAATTTGTTAGCGCACTTACTTGGATCAAACTCGAGATTATGCATCGTAGCACGATCGTAGCCTTCTCGACAAAGTCTTCATCACTGGGTTTCTGCAACTTGAGACGTTCACTTTGCCTAGGTTCCATCACTTCCACATGAACCCCAAACGATTTTTGATCTTCGGAGGCCCACCTTTTCTTTCCTGAAACCGACTTGTCCAACTCAGCATCATCCAAAACCGTTTATTAGCCACTGAATCAGTCAACCGAAGAGGCATTATGGCCCTGTTTGTTTCGGCTGTGCTTTTCTGAAAAGCGGTTTCCTACTGTGCCGCAGGCTTTTCTCGTCGTAATGAATGGTCGGGCTTTTCTCGATTTGGTGTTTGGTCGTCGCTTTTAGGTAGGTCGCAGCTTCCGAGATGTGACATGTCTGAAATGCCCCTGACGAAAGTAATGACTTGTTTGATCCCGTTTAACAACATTTAACGATATTTAACGACATTTAATGATATTTAACAATATTTAACGACATTTGACGACATTTAACAATATTTAACAACATTTAATGACAAATTTCTATAGATGTTGAGGCATCCAAAGTTACTTCATAGTCATTGTAAACATTTCGCTTAACATTTCAAAGATTTGCTACATCGCTTGTGAAATATGAACACAAAGAATTATCGATATCGTAAGTAACTCAAAGGTGATGAAAATGGATTGTTAATTCATAGTTAGCTAGCCAAAGAAATAATTGATACCACAATCGTACCAATTTACTTGCCTGGCAACGCAACAAATAATTGAATGAAACCATACAGTTCTTTTTAAAAAGGGATAGTAAGCACAACTAGTCAGCTATGAAATGAACTAGAAAAAAACTATGGAATTGTCGAATTGGTATAACATAGCAGCCAGTTGCAATACAAAATGCTATATATATCTTCCATCTTACAAAATGCTATATATATCTTCCATCTATCCTATCGTCATGCTACCAAAGCCGTTGCAATAGCGTCACGGAGGTCGATCATGTCAACATCATCCATAGCACTTGTAACATTATGTGCACTGTGGTTAGTGGACATATCCCCGTCCATGTAATCTTCATTCTTCTATGCACGAGCAAAGTCATTATCAACCAAAGCACTGCCTTGAATAAAATTATGCAAAGCCATTGTTGCAACGATAATTTTATTTTGCTTGTCTTCATGATAACTTGGAATCTTCAGTAGAATACGCTACTTCATCTTCCAAATGCCGAATGTACTTTCAATAACATTTCGAAGGGAAGAGTGGTGGTAATTGAACACCTCTTTCAATCCAACTGGTCTACCACTGTTCTGGAATTCAGGTACATGATACCTTTGGTTCTTGTAGGGAGCTAGATAACCTTTGCGGTTGGGGTATCCGGAATCCACTAGATAGTACTTTCCTACAATTCAAATCAAATATATTATTTACCCACGTATGAAGGTACACTATTGGAAAATGGTAACAAGGAAAGTACCTTGGTGTGGAAAGCGGTCTTTGTACGTTAACAAGGTATCAAGTAATATGCGTGTGTCATGTGCAGACCCTGGCCAACCAGTGCAAACAAAAGTGAACCTCATGTCGACATCACAAACAGCCATGACATTCTGACTAGTGTATCCGTGCCGGTTGAAATGCACAGGTCGTTTCTCACATGGTACCGTCACAGGTATATGTGTCCCATCTATAGCATCAATGCAATTATGAAAGTGAGGGGAAAACCTAGCCTCTCTATGTCTTGGATGTACTATTGAGAATTCTGGATTTGTGGGCTTTATGTTGTCAATTCCGCAAACTTCCTACTAACAGTTTCTTTGGAATGACCAAACCGGTTCTTGACTTGGCGGTTCGATTGAGGAGCTCCACAAGTCCATATGAACAATGCCAATACTTCCTTTGAGTTTACCTCTCTCGTTGATTTCAAACCATAGTTAGTAACAAGGGTGTCATGAAGCCTAAGAAAA
The DNA here is from genome assembly GCA_036346255.1 of Ampelocalamus luodianensis. Taxonomy (NCBI): domain Eukaryota; kingdom Viridiplantae; phylum Streptophyta; class Magnoliopsida; order Poales; family Poaceae; genus Ampelocalamus; species Ampelocalamus luodianensis. The sequence continues at coordinate 165,307 of JAYEVH010000412.1, read as the reverse complement.
ACTGACCTTCGCATTCTGAACATGTCATAACACTCTTGTGCACTACCAAGAGTATCCTCAACCCATTGGATTCCCGTGATTGTCGGTATTTTCCTTGGCCTCCTCGTACTGGAGTCTCTATAGTAATCCAAAAATCCAAAAGCGGCAATCACGACTAGCGGGAAGAACATATCCGGTCCTCCATCATCCACAACAGCTTTATGAGTTGATTCATCATCACTTGAACCAGACGAACTTGAAGAGCTCATCTATCACAAAAAATAACATAATTAATAACTGACAACCATACACTAAAAGATCACAAGTAGAAAGTGACAACCATACAAAAAGAACACATAGCATAAACAAATGACATATTTAATAAGAAACCAGCAAGTAGCATACATAACTGACAGAATAATTCAAACTATGTAGGAGTCACATAACCAGCAAGGAGTCACATAGTATCACTACACCATAGCACACTATTAAGAGCAATGCAACTGCCGAGAAAAACTGCGTTCAAAGGCAATTTATCTGTCGGTAATTACTTTTCCCGGCACTTATGGCCTGCCCGGTAAAGTGCTGCCGGGAAAAACAATTGCCGGCAGATATGTGTATTCCCGGCAGTTAAACTGCCTAGAAAAGTAGACTTTCCCCGACAGTTAGCTTTTCCCCGGCAATTAGCTTTTTCCCGGCAGTTATAGTATTGCCGGCAGTTATATGTATTGCCGGCAGTTAGACGGCCCTTGATTGCTGTTTTCCCCGGCAGTTAGACGGCCCTTGATTGCTGTTTTCCCCGGCAGCTAGACGGCCCTTGATGGTTGTTTTCCCCGGCAGTTAGATGGCCTTTGATAAGCACTTTGAAATTAAAAAAATAGGCATCGATTTCAGATAATGCATTCCCACACTGCCTCATAAATGAGGCTCCAAATCAACATGTACACTAGTGGACAATGTTGTCCACTATAGATATTGACAAGATACTCCCTAGAATGTGCAAAAAAAGTTCCCTCTGGATATCTTCAATAGCTGCGCGAGCTGACATCCTAGATATATGGCCCCTCTTTGATTTGTTTGTCACTCTGATTCCTCACCAGTAGCACGTACAATCCTAGCTAGGTCTTGGACAATTTCAGACATTGGTGGTCTGAATTCCAGTTCAGGCTGCATAAGAAATTTCAGGTCAGTCACTGAATCACATGATCCCTAAATTCTTCTCTACTTGCTGGTCTTAGAAAAAGAGCTAAATACAACCAGCATATCATAGTGAATAGATAAACAAGTACTTCGCCTGAATGTGATAAAATATGGAAATTATGAAACAAATTAACTTGCAATAGAATAAATTGAAGATATGACTGGCGTATACTTTTGAATTTGGTAATAAAGTAAAAGTCTGCCACAAGCTAATATAACATTGAGATAATGATGGGTAATGGGTTTACCCTAATTAAACAGCTTTGAATGAAAAATTTGAGCTAGAGAATCTCAAGGATGTGCTAGTTAAGCATCACATGTATTATGCTTAGAAAGTATAGCTTAGCTAAAAAAGTATAGAAGCATTGAATTACCCGAATACAACCACTGATGATATCTGCAAAACGTGACAGCACTTTCTCAGAACACTCTCCTTGAATAGAAGGATCAACCATTTTTGACAGGGACTCAATGTCATGAAGCTGAGAATCGGCCCATCTAACAAGATGTTGTTCAAAACGCGGGCGAGAACTGCATATTTCAACATAAAACAAGTTGGCAGATGAGAAAGTTCATTCACTTTTTTTTTTGAGACAAGTGATCAAGAGCAATTACAAAAGGCTCTTGATTAAGCATGCAGATTACAATGAATTACTGACCTGTCATACGGTTTACGGCCGGTGAGAAGTTCTAGCATCACCACACCAAAACTGTAAACATCACTTTGATCAGTAAAATTCCCAGATTCATGCATTTCAGGTGCTTCATAATTGAGTAGTGCCCGCATGCGACCTGACAACTGAGATAAAAAAGAACACCATTGTAAGTATATTACAAGTTTCAGATTCATTTGCAGCTGCCACTAAAGCACAGAAGCAAGTACAGATGCCAGCCAAATAATTAATCTATACCTATGGATAAGTCAATTTCAATTCTTTCTTCCAATATTATTTACTGCCATACAGTACTAAAGATGTGGCAAAAGGCACCCTAGTTTGGAAGAAACGTTGGACTAGACCTAATAGCAGTCACAGACTGAGATGCCACCTATACAAGAAGTTAGGATTGATGCCACCTGACAACATCAATTCTGCCAGTCCACATTCAGCAACACGTACTGAAAATTCATCATTAAGGAGCACAATAGCTGGTTCTAAATTCTGATGCACCACTGGAGGTTCACAGGTATCATGGAGATACCTGCAAGAAGAGCGTAATTTGGAAATATAAAGGCTGTCCCTTAACAAGGTAAATTAAATTGGCAAAAGTTCATAAAAAAATATTTTTGAACTAGAATACAGCTTAATCTAAGGCTTTTGCTGTACCAAGAGCAACCTGGAGCCGAGCGTTCCAAGATAGTGCACCAGCACTATCTAGATCCTCTCCTTCATGTAATACATCATGTAGTGTTTTTCTACTGAAGTGGTTATAGACAAGTAACCTCTGTCCATATTCTGCACAGTATCCAACAAGCTCAAGGATGTTAGGGTGCCTAATATCTGATATACACGCAACCAGCTCTAGAAAGGCATCCACTGGTATTCTATCATTGGCATTGTCAATCTTCGTAAATTCCAATAACTGCATAGGATAAAAGATGATGAGCACAGCATTTCAATGAGCATAAAATCCTTTCAATGAGCATAAAATCCCATTGAGTAAAAGAAGCAACACTTGGTTTAGTAACCCAGTTTAGTTGATCTACATGCAATTAGAGACTAACAAAACCAAGATTTTAAAACCTACCACAAGAGATATGAGCTGTCAATAACGATTTAGAAAGACCAATGCTGAATGGTGCAGAATTGCACATGACATTAAACATTGCACTAGAGAAGGATTTCAGAAAAGTATGGTTAAATGACAAACTCTATGACAAATAATTCAGTGTCATAGCAACCACTAAAGTATATATGATGTTTTTGAATAAAGCATAGCATTCCTTGATAGCATAAGTAAAACATTTATGCCTTGGAATGCTTCATGATGAAGAGCTCTTAGAAGTAGCTGAGAGGATGCACTGTCTAAGCCTGTAGTTGGCTCATCTAATATCAGAAGACATGGTTCCATAACCATTTCAATCCCAACATTAACACGATTCCTTTGTCCTCCAGAAATTCCCCGCTTCTCCACTGTCCCAACAAGGGAATTTCTGATTTCTTGAAGCCCTACTGACCCAATAACTCGTTCAAGAACTACAACCTTATCAGCTTTCGACATGCCTTTGCTTAACCTATTTAACAAAACAATACTGATTATTAAAATAAACCATGTACTTTATGAAAATTCAAACAAGGATATCCTGAAAAAGAAGTGGTGAAATCAATTATATGATATCTTTTTGCATAAATAGTAAAGAACATATATAACTTAACCTATGATTGGAAGTCATCTAGAAACACAATATGTTCCATCTAAGAGCTAAGGCTATTTATGTATCTGAAGGGGGGAAATGGAAAAGTGAAATTTAAATCTAGATGATAAACCATATTCAGTAATCATACTGTATTGTATCTAAACAAATGGACCTTGTTTTCGATATTTGCACAGAGCAGTCATGGAGAATAATAACCATGCACATCAGTAATCATGCTTTGAGATGTATCTAATACCTGCAGCATGCACTAAACCACATATTTTTCTCGACCGTCAGGTTCCCATTGATGATATCATCTTGTGGCACAAAACCAATGATCTTCTTTTATGACTGCATCGAACCAGATTTTGATAGAATCAAGTGCTCTAGAGTAAACATTACAGGAATATAATTACCTCTAATTGCTTTCTGCAAGTGCATATCAGATAATGAGTTTCTTTTTGTTGGATCTCAAAATGGCTATTTATACGAATATTATATCTAAAGAAGAAGCGGATTGCATCCATGATATATATGATAGGATGCTCCATGAATTAAACAATTATATAAAAGAAAAGAATGGATTGAAAAATAAGAGCTCCCTGGTTACCATAAACATGCACTCGATTGAAAAATCAAGACAAGCAAATGAAGTTGAACAACACAATGATATAATGGGCAAAAAAACTTAATCCATTTCTGTAATTAACATAGCAAAGTGAATGCACTGAAACAGATTAGCACTACCTCTTTGGAGACGATGCAAAGGTGGCCATCAGCCATGCCATGCTCGACGAATGTCCTCGCCACGCACTCCCACATGAGCACTCATGCATGAGCATCTATTATCACAAATCGAAATCATCAAAACATCAAAATGAAATCATGTCTAATGAAAAGCAAAGTCGGTTGTAGCGAAAAGGAAGGAGGGAGCAGAGTGCGATAGGGGCTGTGGCGGTGTGCCGTCCAGAAGAAGGCTGAGCCTAGGCGGTCGGCGGCCGAGTCGACCGTGAGGCCGGCGCCGACCCGGAGGCGCAGGGCTCGCCGAGAAGCGGCTTGAGCCGGGCATAGACGGCAGAGGACGGCGCGGCCGAGGAGAGACCCGTGAGGGGCGTGCTTGAGGGTCGGGACCGGGCGAAGCGCGCAGTGGCTGAGGAAGCGGTGCCATGGGGGTAGCTGGCGCGCGGCGGCAATGCACTTTAAAAGGACCATTTGCACGAGGCATAAGTTTAGACTTTCTCAATTCAGGGAATCGCTCTTTTCACAAGTGTAACTAGACAAGATCACCAAGTTCAAAAGTAACATGCTTGCGTCCCTGACTACCAGCAACCTTATATTTAGCATTCATAAGCTCAATGTTCTCTTTGGTTGTCTCATGCATCTTAAGTATCAAATCAGCACGTTGTTGAGCATCAAGATTTACTTTCTCCGAAGCTGGAAGAAGCAATAAGTCGATAGGTGCACGAGGGATGAAACCATAAACAATATCAAAAGGGCACTTCTTTGTGGTAGAATGCAACGAGCGATTATAAGCAAATTCCACATGAGGCAAACATTCCTTCCATATTTTTAAGTTCTTTTTAAGCACAACCCTAAGCATAGTAGACAAAGTTCTATTGACTACCTCGGTTTGTCCATCGGTTTGGGGATGACAAGTAGTGGAAAATAATGCTTAGTCCCCAACTTAGCCCACAAAGTTCTCCAAAATGACTAAGAAATTTAGCATCACAATCGGAAACTATCATATTCGAATACCATGTAAACGAACAATTTCTTTAAAGAATAAATCAAAGAACATTTGTAGCATCATCACTTTTATGACATGGTATAAATTGAGCCATCTTAGAGAATCTATCCACGACAACAAAAATACTATCCCTCCTTCTTTGTTCTAAGCGCATCTAAAACAAAGTCCATAAAAATATCTTCCCAAGGTGTGTTTGGAACAGAAGAGGCATGTATAAACCATGAGGATTAAGTCATGACTTAGCTTTTGGCATGTGGTGCAATGGGCAATGAAGCGCTCGACGCCTCACCTCATCTTTGGCCAATAAAAGTGGTGGGTCGAATATCCTCGGTCTTCTTCACGCCAAGTGACCCATTAATCCTCCTCTATGCGCCTCCCAGAATAACAAAAGACTTAACGGCTAGCTGGAATGCATAGCTTGTTAGCATCGTACAAGAACCCATCATGCACCACAAATTTATTCTAACCCTTTCCCTCTTGACAATTGAGCAACACATCTTTAAAATCAGCATCATGCACATATTGGTCCTTTATTGTCTCTAATCCAAAGATTTTGAAGTCAAGTTGTGAAAGCATGGTATATCTCCTAGATAATGCATCAGCTATTACATTTTCTTTGCCTTTTTTATGTTTAATGACATAAGGGAAAGACTCAATAAACTCAACCCACTTAGCATGTCTACGGTTTAGATTGGTTTGACTTCGAATATGCTTCAAAGATTCATGATCAGAATGTATTACAAACTCTTTGGGCCATAAATAATGTTGCCATGTTTCCAAAGTTCGAACTAGAGCATATAATTCTTTACCATAGGTAGAATAGTGTTAACTAGGCACACTTAATTTTTCACTAAAGTAAGCAACATGTTTTCCTTCTTGAATTAACATACCACCAAGACCTATGCCACTAGCATCACATTCTAATTCAAAAGTCTTGCAAAAATCAAGTAGTTGAAGCAAAGGGGCATGTGTCAACTTATCTTTGAGAGCGTCGAAAGATTGTTGTTGTATGGTGCCCCAAGTAAACGGAACACCCTTCTTTGTAAGCTCATTCAATGGTGCAGCGATGGTGCTAAAATCCTGAACAAAACGCTGATAGAAGCCAGCGAGCCCGAGAAAACTCCGCACTTGTGTGACCGTTTTAGGAGGCGGCCAACTCTGGATAGCGGCGATCTTGGTTTGATCAACTTCAATGCCCTGTGGAGTAACAACATAGCCAAGAAACGATACTCGATCGGTGCAAAAGGTGCACTTCTCAAGATTACCAAACAAACGTGCATCTCGCAAAGCATTAAAAACAACACGTAAATGATTCAAGTGTTCTTCATATGACTTGCTATATATCAGAATATCATCAAAATAAACCACCACAAATTTTCCAATGAAAGAACGCAAGACTTTGTTCATTAAACGCATGAAAGTGCTAGGTGCATTAGTTAAACCAAAAGGCATCACTAACCACTCATATAGCCCGAACTTAGTTTTAAACGTTGCTTTCCATTCATCTCCTAATTTCATTCTAATCTGGTGGTACCCGCTACGCAAGTCAATCTTTGTGAAAATAATAGAACCACTCAACTCATCTAGCATGTCGTCCAACCTAGGAATAGGATGACGATACCAGACAGTGATATTATTAATGGCTCTACAATCAACACACATATGCCACTCATCGTATTTCTTAGGAACCAAAAGATCGAAACAAGACAAGGACTAAGGCTTTCCCATACATACACTTGGTCCAAAAGATCTTGTAATTGTCGTTGAATTTCTTTAGTCTCCTTGGGATTGGTTCTATACGCAACATGGTTTGGCAAAATCGCTCCTAATTAAGTCAATTTGGTGTTCAATCCCTCTAATAGGTGGTAGTCCCGGGTAGTTCAATTGAAACACATCCTCATACTCCCGCAAAGGTTAGTGAAAGCAGACGGCAAAGAGCTAGATATATCATCAAGTGAAAATAAAGCGTCTTTGCATATCAAAGCATAGCATGGCATATCATTATCGATAATTTCAGAAGATCAGATTTGGTTGCAAGCATGACACAACCCTTTAATTTAATTCCTCACCTAGAACTAGGTACCAACTTCTCTTTCTTAGGTGGGAAAATATCCTTCAAGATTTGTTGATTTTCATATTCATGTTCATGTTCTTTCCTCTCATTTGCAGCTATCTCTTTTTCACATTGCACAATTTCAGCAGGTGTCAAAGGTAGCAAAATTATTTTCTTTCCTTTGTGCATAAGAGAGTACTTATTACTTCTACCATGATGAGTTGCATCGGTATCAAATTTCCATGGACGACCTAATAAAAGTGAGCAAACTTGCATATGTACTACATCGAAATCAGCAACATCATGATAGGAACCAATGAAAAAATGCACTCTCGCAGATTGTGTTACCTTCACCTTACCGCTGTTGTTGAACCACTGAATGTGGTATGGATGAGGATGTGCACGTGTGGTCAAGCCAAGCTTCTTGACCAAATCTAAACTCACCAAGTTATTACAACTTCCACCATCAATTATGACACGAACACGACAATCCTTGGCGATGAGGAACATCTGAAACAAATTATGGCACTGTAGCTTCTCTGCTTGCTCCCTTTGAGTGCTCAACACTCACTGCACAATTATGGTCCTATAATTCTTTGAAGCAGCAGCACCTAAAATTTCCTCCCCTTCGCTATATTTCTCTTGATCATCATCATTACCTGCAAGGTTAGCTGCAAGAGCATATTCATCCTCAACATCACTAGCACTTACATAACCACCGTCTTCTGTCGCAATGTACGCTTGTTGACTTGGGCAATCTTTCATGATGTGTCCCATCCCTTTGCAACGGTGGCATATAATCCCCGTCGTACGACCTGTGGAAGCAACCGATGAAGAGCTCTACGCCGGTGCCTGCACACTAGTAGATTTGCTTGTCTCGGGTATGTGTGACGGTGGTGGCGGTGCTGCTAAACGCGCCCTACTCAAGGAGGGGGTAGCAGACCGGAAAGTAGGAGGTGGGGCTATCTTGGCTTGCCCCGGGGTCAATCTCGATGCAGACGTACTTCCAAAGTGGCTTCTAGTCCTTTATTGTCTTCCCTGTAATTCTTTTTCTACCAAACAAGTAAGCTGGAACAACTTATTGATATCATTATACTCCTTGTAATCAACTATATCCTGAATTTCACGCCTTAAGCCCCCATAAAAGCGAGCCATCTTATCCTCCTCATCCTCAACAACATTATAGCGCAGTACGCCTATTTATAATTCTTGGTAATATTCCTCGAAAGATCTATTACCTTGGTCTAAGCGCTGCAATTTCTTACGCATATCACGTTTAAAAGCAGGAGGAACAAATCTAGCACGCATAGCTACCTTCAATCTATCCCATGTATCAAAAAAGCCGCATTAACTACTTGATTCCACCAAATAATAGCAAAATCTTTAAATTCACTAGTAGCTTGCCTGACTCTATGTACTTCAGGAACTAAATAGGCATTAAATTTTTGTTCAACTGTCATCTCCCAATCTAGATAAATTTCAGCATCATAAACACCCGCAAAAGATGGTTTGGTAAATTTAACTTTAGCAAATGGGTCATCATTAACACGAACATTGTGGTGCTGAAAATTATTACCTCCTATACCGTGACGGTTGTGTTGTAGGCGGTGTCGTAGACGTGCATCTTGAGCGTCACGATTTCGCCTCTCATTATCATCTCCCACCTCAAGATCTTGGGCTGCATCATGTTCATACTTGCGTCCATTGTTTGGTGGCTGATTCACCATTCTTTCAAGACGTGTGGTGAGCACTGCAATACTATCGTTGATTGAGCGCTGTAATGCGGTTGTAGTAGCCTGTAGCTTTCTGTCAATGTCCTCATTAATGGTAGCAAGTTGTTCATCCAAATGCGTCATGAGTTCTCCCTTTAACACACACTCTTTCTCAGCAGACGTCTCACCTGCCATGGTTAGTAGGAAACAAAAGACAACACAAAGGTATTATCCCTATCAACTACTAGGTGATGGAAGGTGGAATCACACACTCTCAAGCATCTTACCACACTCTTACAACTGTTCTTACCAAAGCAAGTAGTAGGTGGTACAGCCGGTGGCTGGTTCATGATACTGTGTCGAGCGTGGGTATGATCGCAAGAGGGGACCCGTTCTGATCAAGAGTAGGTGGAGCTCGGAAGGCACAATATGGTAGCAAAAGGATCAGCAATAATCAGATCAGTAAATGCAAGTTGAAAGATTGTTTAAAATACTCGTCAAAAGTTGCCGATCCTAGCCTAATCACAGCTACCTAATCAAAGCTCTATGCAAATAAGTGTATGTACGCACACGCAACGATTAATATGACTTGATGTAAGCAAAGGAGAACCTCACAACAAGTGCTAGGAGAGACGCTAGCCCACTAGTCAAACTTCTTTCTAAGGGCACAAGATTATTCGCGCGATGTAGAGCACAAAACAGCAATATCGGTAAAAACGCGAACAACCCTCTAGATTAAGCAGAAAAAATAGCTAGTCTCAAACGATGAAAAAGCAAAGTTTTATATAGCTTATATATACTCTTTTGAAAGGTTTCAATGAGATCTACAACTTTCTCAACTGGACGGACCCCAAATTCGAAGGAAGACCAAAAGAATCGCCAAAATAGAAAATCAAAACTTACGATGCGATTTTGGGGCTAAAGATGGCCGATTTTGGGGGTCTTGTATGGCTACAAGCACTTCGCCTGTTGTATTTTCAGATGCGCATCATCAATAGCTTCGAAAAGAGCACAAGAACATCGAAATCCGACTCCGTATGCAAAAGTTATGCCTGTTTTACTGAAGGTGTGTCGGAAACGGACTCGCCTCGGATTGAAATTGCTATAACTTTTGATTCCTTGGGCCAAACGTGCTCAATTTTTTTGTGGCAACTTGTGGATGTATCAAGAAGGACTTCACCGAATTCCACTAGATTTGGCGAAGGTTTGATAGCTTTTCAAATTTTGGACAGAGGGGACACTCTTTGCTGTTTCTTTCTTTCTTTCTCTCCTTTTCTATTTTTTTGCTTCTCTTTTTTTTTCTTTTTTTTTGTCAAACACAAAAATCAAACTCTCTCTTTTTTTCCTCTGAGCCTGAAGCCCTAATTTTTTTCTTCTTCTCTTGCACAAAACCGAGACAAGCGAGAGGCGCGGCAGGGGATGGCAGGGGTTGTCGCGGTAGTAAGCTGTGGAGGCGGTGGCGGAGGATGGCAGTGCCTAGGGTGGCCACGGCAAGGGGTGGCCGCGGCAAGGGTTGGAAGCGGATGGGGTGGCAGCGGATGGGTAGCCGCGGCAAGGGTGGTGGCAACGGATGGGTGGCCATGGCAAGGATGGTGACGCGACATGAAGGTGGTTGCGGTAACGAACAAGAACACACAACGACGAAGTTACGCAAAGGAACACGAGATGCAACTAGACAATGACGAACTAGACTCTGACTAAACTAGCAATCAACAACTTGAACACGACAATGTAACCAAAAATTCAACAAGCAATACTGAAAAGAAAATTATTAGTGGCACAGGGGGTGATGGGACAGCGGAAACACACGACGAACAAATTATTTTTGTGGGGCTAATTTTCTAGAGTTTTTAGGACGATGAACATAAACTAATCTAAAAGGGACGAATTGTGATTACCTAATGGGTAAACTTCTCTCTAATACCACCTAATGTGAGTGTTGGCCCGATCTTCCGAAAGGTACTGATACGTCGATTGTGGAGAACACGACGTTGATGATCCAAAGGCTCCGGCTCGAACAGATTGAACCCCTCGCAATCACTACACCACTGCTTCATTGGTTATCAACCGTGCCAAACGCGATTGATATCGCCAAGAAGGCTATCTCCTGTAAGCGAATCGAGAATACAAGCAAGAGAGTAGAAGATGTAATCTGAAATTGTATTGTGAATAATAATGAAGTTAACAAAGTTGGGCTTCCTCAAACCGAACGAACGGCGAAAACTGCGATGTAGAAAATTCTAAAAGAAAAACCAAAATTGGACTAAAGGGCGACGACTGCTATATGAGAAGGGCGTCCAAGAGGTGGAAACCCTAGGTGAGGTACTATTCACACAGGCGAGTAACTGTTCATGTGAACAGTAACAGGCCCCCGGGGGTGGCTATTCCACATATGGGCCATATGGACCAAGTCAGCCCATAGGACTCGGATACAAGCCTTGTAGGCTAAAGAAAAGGTGACGCAGCACCAAGTAAAAGGTGGCCGAAGCTCCTTGAGTTGGAGGCCACACATTCTTCATCTTCTTTGGCCATTATTATTGCCTTCTCCTTCCTTGATGCATATCATCAACTCCTTGCTGTCCTGTCCTAGATTCCTAAGCACAAGCAAATCATCTCCATTAGGCAGCATCATAGAGTTCTTAAATAATACACGCAGCCCTAGAAACTAATTTACCTGATAATTGAGTTGACGAGCACGTGCCCGAGTAATTGGACCTTGCATATCATTCATGGCGGTAGCAAGAGGAGTGTTCATATCGAGAAGTGATGTCCTCATCGCTGAACCCACCGGTTGTCCTCCCTTTGGCGCGCAAGTGATTCAAGCCGTTTAGCTGTTCCCTTACCCTCCCTGTCGTGGGTCAATCGGGAGGAGGAAGCTGAGAAGATCTGGATCGGGAGATTTGGATTTAGGTAGTGTGGGACCGAGGGGGCGTGAGGAAGAGCAAGTCTGGGGCTTCTAGCGGTTGGGAACTGGGAGCTAATCAGCTGGGACTGGAGCGACTGATACTAGGGTTTTAAACAGTGGCGTGTCCCACCTATCAGTATGGTTGCGGGTAATCGGGCGAAGCAGGTACGGGTGGAGCTTACCCATGCCCGTGCCCATTTACCCGATGGGTAAGGAATTGTGCCCATTTCCATGCCCATGGACAAAGAAAGACGTCCATACCCACCTTCATTAGGGTATTCGCCCGCGAACACGCGGTTAATCGGGCACAATTACCACCCCTAGTATAGACACAGGATGTATAAATATCATAATCTTTGAGTAATGCATCAATGAAAACACATCCTACGTTGAGAAACACATAACGAAGGGGTTGTTTACTCACAGCGATAAGGACTATATACTGGTGCCCTACAACTGGTGCCCTACAACTAAGCGTAAGTGCTTCACTACTTGCTATACAAATTTTATTTGTACATTATACGCAACACGAACTTAGGTTTAATGACTATAGCGACATACATGAGTAAGTTTCACTGGATCCTTTTAGTCATTATTGTACCAAAGTGGAACAAGGTAATATACCTTGATTCCTTAGTCAACAAACACCATGACTTCACCCTTGTGCAAAAAGTACTCGATGGGTATGCTCATTTCCTTCATACGTAACTCTATTGTAGTCTTCGTTCGTTTGAAATGGCTGAGGATAACTTTTTGGAATCACGTAGGTCATTCAAAGCCTATGTTAACGGGGGAGGGAAACACAAGGAACCGAGCGCCACACTATGACACAGAACGCAATTTTGGTACCCACACAAAGACAATAATCCTATATCACACTTCGTAACCCGGCCTCTTGAACTAACTATATCTATATTTGTAATTCTATTTTTGCAGTGCCACCAGCAACTACTGCAAGGCAACGTATGTGCATTCTACGTTTATCGTCATATGTAGGAAATCATGGGATCTAAGACAAAGGATACAGAGGTTTGTAAGTCAATCTCGCAATAATTATTTTCTAATTACCAATTTAAATATATGCTTACTACTTTACTCCTAGTGGCAGGGCATCACAATTGATGAAAGAACATTTGATCTGGCCCAACTCTCGGATGTTCGAGGACGGCTCGCCGCCTTCATCACAGGGGGGATCATTAACCCGAATGGAGAGTTTTACAACAGAGACAACGAAGAATTATAATTCACTTTGAGTTATAATTCAATTGCAATTCTAGCGATAATACATGAACATTCTTTTGTAATTGATATCGAGTTTTAAATCACTTTGAGTTGTTCTATATCAAATCAATTGTGATTTATCTGTTTTCTGCTTGCTTGTTTTCAAAGAGTATGGCTAGCATTACCTGAAGCTAGTTGAAAAACAAAAATATATTTAGGTATACAATGAACTATCACAGACGGTTACCACCACCAACTATCTGTGATATGTCAGATATCATAAACAACTATTTTTACTAACCGTCTGTGATTAGGCTGTGATATATATCCAATCATAGACGGCTACCGCCAATAACCGCTCGTGATATGTTGATATCACGACGCTATTTTTACTAACCGTCTGTGATTGAATTGTGATATGTATCCAATCACGCACGGCTATCACCAACAACCGTCGTGATATGTCGGATATCACGACGCTACCACCAATAACCGCTCAGGATATTTATGATATCACGCACGCTTAGTAAAAATAACCGCTTATGATATTTTACTAACCGCCTGCGTGATATGTATCTCATAAACGGTTGGTACATATAACCATCTGCGTGATAGTTGATCTTCACGCACGGTTTATACCGTAAAATCGCTCAGTTGTAACTTATCACGACGGTTTCAAACCGCTTGTGATAAACCCCGTTATCGCAGCATATAAAATCGCATTTGCTCGTAAACCGTATGTGATGATGGTTTAGAACCATTTGTGATGACCATTTCTGTAGTAGTGAATCGGTGGCGAGCGGTGAGACCAGTTATTTTGAGTCCTCTCCGTGGCGCCGAGGATGACGGCAATGACAAAGATGGGCGGCTCAGCGCTACACAGGATGGAGGCGACGAGGCTGCACGAGGTGGAAGAAAGGGCCTGACGTGCATGCCCGGCACGTCAGCAAGAGGACTGTGAGGCGCTGGCGTGGGCTGCAGCAATGCGTGAGAGGACTTGTGCTGAAGTAGATTCGGCCCATTGGCATGGCGGGAATTCAAAATGAGATTTGGATTTTCCTAGGAAAGCTGAGAGTTTGCCAAATTTTTAAACATAGCAAACGGGCCCCAAATATTATAAAAATTTTTGTGGATGCTCCTAACACAATAGTTTCTTGTGTAAATTATTCAGAATTTCATATGTTCTGTGTTTTTCTCAAAAATTCTTCTAAGTTGCTGTTTTCATATATTTGCATTAGTTGATTTGATGAAAATTTTGAAAACATGCTCAAATAATTTTTTTCACAAATAAACACGCTTAAATTTTTATTTCCTCACTTATTTTATCACACTTACCCAAAATATGGTTTTGGGATGTTACAAAAAGTCCATAATACCTTCACGAAAAATTATAAATACTAAGGAAAATCTGTTATGCCTTAACAAATCAATAATCAGATTTAATTTATACTACCGTTATATACTACTAGTAAAATATACTATAAAATTTCTCTTCTATAATTCTTGCCCTGTGAGTTGCTCGCACGAACTAATTGCGATGTGTGACTTGACAGAGCACTGGTAACCAATCATGAAGTTGTTCCTTGTGCTATTAAACTCCCTCTGCCCATGAAGAACTCACATGGATGGGATCCACTGCCACTGTTAGATCCAAAAGTATGCACTTGAGAAAGAATAAGTGTCCGGGTGGATGGCTGGCCCGTTCTTTCTTCGCTTTTGTTAGCTTCTAGTCATCTTAATTTTTTTTAAAAACCTAGTTATCTACAATTATACAGTACTAAGTTTAAAATTATATTATCAAGTGACGTACAATTTCAGTACAACTTCAAGTTCTATTTGTTTTTCTATTTGTAGGGTTCATCTAAATTTACTCTTATCTAGTTTAGATTTTTTTTTTTGTTTTTGTATTTGTAGAGTTCATCTAGATTTATTTTTGTCTAGTTTATAATTTTCGGACATAAAAACAGTAACTATTGAATGATGATCTAGCGTACCAAAAAAAATGACTGAATTTTAAGAAAAATTCAGATGCTGTAGCTTAGTCGGGCCCTTCTTTCTTTGGACCACAGCAAGATGACCCCCGGTGGCCCGAGGGTCCGACTCCGAGCGCAGCTTGATTTTACCCTGCACTGCACGCACGACAGGAGGCTCGCCTCGCCTCGCCAAGCTGCGACGACGCGCGTCTCGTCGCTGTTCTCCCCGTCGAGGGCGCCATGCCGGAGGATCATATATGGCGGTCACATGGGCAGCTCGTCCGACCTGGCAAGCGTCGGCACCTTCATTATCTCTTCTTTGGGCGACGGCGACGCGACAGCGACGCTGGGGCCGGATCTATTTATTCCTCCCATGGCCCGCGGTGGATCGAGCTTCGGGAGGCCGCTCTCATGGCCAGTGAGATTGCTGGAACGGATACAGAGGCCAGAAAAGAACAGGGAGGGATCCTGACATGCTGTTCTGGTGGGAGAGATGACCCCGGACTCTGTCATGATTGCGTGTTGTTGGCTGCTGTCCGTACGTGATTGGCAGCTCACTGTAGGGCGGCGTCCCAGAAGGTGATCCCCTCTCCGCGTTCGCAGTCAGTTATGGGTATGGTGGCGCTGAGATGAGGACTGTATTCGGTGTGGAGCTAGGAACTATGCTAGTATGCTGCACGTGAACGGTAACCATGGTGTATCCTACCAGTTCACCCAAAAATTACGCCGAGGAAAGGCAGTTGATCTGCTCGTACTGCAACAGAGTAAGAATGTAGACTTGATTATTGTTGTGGTGATAAGCTCCTGCTGCAGCCTATATCCGTGGAGCTTAGTATGAGTAGGCTCTGTGGCGACAGTCAAATGCAGCTTAGTGAATGGACTCTTCATGGATGACAGGTAAGATCATATAGCTAGCGAGCATATGCATGCGTCCATGCATGCACCTTGGATCAGTGAGAAGGAATGTTTGAATTTGGGCACTAATGCTGCTGGGGCACCTGACATGTTGCATCATTTGACAGTACGTTCGTCCTTGATCCCTGGAGGTGAGGTGATACTCTCGTTGATTTGGGCCACATGGGGAGTGTGTCTCCCGATGGCGACACAGTGAAAATCAGATGAACCTCAGGTGGATGGCTCTTTGCACTGTATTAAGCTTAAGGATGTTCAGGCTGGGATACACAGGGCTAACATAGAAACATAAGCAGAAAATTAGGACGTATCGATCGTATATCATCACGTGCGTACATCTAATATGAAACTGGGTATAATTTAAGCAGGGAACCTGTCATTACTACCATCCTGTCCTTGTACGGACACATGCTTGGGGCTGTTTGACTTTTTTGGTTCAAAGTACAGTACATGGGCAAGCTTGTCGTACCAATCGACGGGGAAACTTGGGCAGTTGCTGACAGCAGATGCTGATAAGTGCCTCTGCTACAGTGCAGCCGACAGAGGCCTAATGTATCCAGCCGCTGAACTGAAGCTCACTGGTGTCACCGAATTGAAAGGCTACAGCTACGGAATTAATGTTTGGGAAATAATGTACTCCGAATGCTGCCCTGAAAACGAGTCACCAATTGGGAGGAGATATATAGCTTCTCTACACCTACACGTCTGGTATGAATGCTCCTCAGAAAACTAGTTTCTTGTGAACCTTCCTACAACACTGTCACTGGTAGGTGATTTGAACTCTGATGTCCAAGATGCGTAGTCATGAAAAACTACGATGAAATGTTTATAATTTTTCAAGTAATAGTCATCGGTGGGTGATGTAATTAATGTCTGAGATGGGATCCAGGGAGCCCACCTATTAGTGAGTATTCATTTTTTTTTTGGGAAAAATGTTCGTGCGTTACGCTACAGTGTAATCGCCTACATGGTTTTCCGCCTGAAATGGTGACTAGTGTTGGAAAGAACTTCCTACAATCCCCAGCAAATCTGAAAAAAAGGCAGGCTGGCAGACCCTGTACATTTTGGGTGCGTTTGGTTAATGGGATAGGGTTGAACGGTATGGGATTGTACAGGTTGGATGAGATCATTCTAGATAGGATTGTTCAAGCAGTTTGTTTGGTTAGTTGTATGAGATGATACATGAATGTGTTTGGTTGGTTGTATAGGATGGTACGAGATTGTGTTTGGTTTGTTGTATGAGATGAAACACAAATTAAGTTTAGAAATTGATTTGAATTTAAATTCAAGTTTGGAAATAGTTTTGCACACAATTAACTTTTATATTTTTGCAAATTAATGAACATCTACTAGCCTCCTCACTACAGTGTCTTCTTTTTATTTTTTCCTTTTTCTTTCTTCTTTTTTCTCCTTTTCCCTTTTTCTTCCATCTTTTTTCTCCTTTCCCCTTTTTCTTCCATCCTTTTCTTTTCTCGGACTTTACAGCTTCCAAGAAACCAGCACAAGGGCGGACACCAAGAACTCGAGCTTGCCCATGGAGAAGCTCCTGCTGCGCCACGGCCACCTACTAACGTGCTGTGCACCAGGCCGACTAGCCTCGCCGTCCCTGGGTTCTCCTCGCCAGCCACGGCGCCGGCGTCAGTCCCGGAGCCCGTGTTGCTCCGGTGCGTGGCAGGGATGTGCCGGGAGCTGCTGTCCGTGCCCCTTGGAGACCATCACGCCAGCGCTGCAGTTCCTCACGGAGGAGGCGGGGGTGCCCACAAAGGACCTCCCGCAGTGCCGCGGCGCGCCGCCGCGCCGCCATGTCCTCGCCGCAACCTCGGCCCGCCGGCGCCTACTTCCTCCACGTGCTCGGCGCCCCCAACCTCCCCGCCGACCGACCGCTCTCCTTCTCCGTGGAGGACAAGCCGCTCCGTGGGGATGATTCAGCAGCACAACCGAGGAGAGCGAGGAGAAGTTGAACCGTGTGGTTCGGGAGTTTTTCTCGAACGAGATGGCACAACATATTGGCCGAGCAGCGCGCGCACTACTACAGAAAACATCATCACAGACCGTTTGGAACCATCTGTGTTTTTGTACGTCTGTGATAACTGGCGATTATCACAGACGGTTAAAAAAACCGTCTGTAATAAGTCACAACACAGACAGTTCTAGTTACTAACCGTCTGTGATATCCACATATCACAAACGATTCTAGTTATCAACCATCTGTGATATCCACATATCACAGATGGTTCATAACTAGAACCGTCTGTGATATATTTAACTAGTAACACTTAACCTCCGAATGGTTCTAGCGTTACTAATTAAACATTCTAAGTTCTCGATGGACATATGCTTCCTGCACTGCAGATATGCACATCATCACAAAATTACACATCATTTCCATAAAACATACATCACTAGGTTCAACAACGACATACATAAAGTAAAGTTATTACAAAAGAGCCGACCGGCCAAATAGAATAATATACAAGAAAGACAGCGGAAGCAAAAAGGTGCCATAAGATGGCTAGAACAAAAGTCGACCGGTTAGCCACACCACCCACAAGGCAACCGACCGGGCCGCGAGCTAGACGCCTCACAAGCTACCACAAAGACAACTCACGTATGAGGCCCTCAAGCTCACCTTCTTCCTCTCGCAACAATTACATTTAAGCAAGATAACTAAGTACACAAAGGTACTGCAAGACCGACGTGTGGATAGCGCACCTATTCATAAACTACATGCAAGCTTATTTAGGTGGAGGTTGTATGTCTCATTTTGCATAAAGCCAACTTTATTTGTAATAATGTAATACATTTAAAAGCAAGTTTGCAAATCCGCTTTGTTATTAAAATAACAATAAATAAAGATACATACAAGTAACCACCTCAAGTGACTACCCCAATAGCCACCACAACATAGAACTAATCCTTATTCGCACTCACCCATCAAGTTTTAATTAAAAGGTTGTAGTCTAACTCTTGAAAGACCTTGCAAGCGTGTCCATAACCTAGGACGAGGCTATTAGAATAGTTTTAACCCTGCAGGGTGTACCAATGTACCCACACCTGCATCGCCTTTAAGCCACAAAGCACACCGCCGAAGGTATGCCGGCACACTAAGTCCTACGAGACGCTTTCCAATATTGTGCATTGACTACGAGCCGCTCGTATGGATAGAAACCCATACGCTTACATTGCAAGCCTAAAGACAACAAATTCCATCACGGTGAAGTCTTTCTGACACTACAATGCTCCCAACACCATCCCTCCCGCAACTCCCACGACCAAGCCAATACACACCAAAGTACTAAGTCAAGAGAGGTCCCATACCCTCTAGTGTGGTTAGCACGCACAATTGCTTGGTTTAGTGTAAAAGATGTTCACCCTAGTTAACCCTGCACCATTCCACCACATCCAAAATCACACCATCTTACCATTGTGCCCAAGTCTAAATCATTTTGTTTTCAGTTTTAATTTTCATAAGTAGACATGGCACAAGGCTGAAATCATAAATCATAATAAGTTTTATGTGATCAAGGTTATCGACAAGTCGATAACCGCCCATTTCTACCTAAGCTAAGCATGGCTAAGCAATTAATTCGCAAACTACTAAGTGATAAGAGCTCATCCACGAACCCTAAATCACAGCAATAACCTAGGCTCACGGTAGTAGAGGGTAATCATTTGTCTTAAGGAAATGCATCTACTAGGCCAACTAACGACAATAGTTTAACACAAATAGCAATACATACATAGAATTTGTAAACAACATAAATACTTAAAATACTGGGATTAACATGATCAAACTGCTTGCCTTGCTGGGATTGGTCTTGTTGCAGAGGGAGTGCTCAGTTCAAAGTTCTCTTCGAACCTAACGCTAAAAGGCGATAAAAATCGATAAGAACGAAGAACACCAAAAGGAACTCAACAGCAAAGAACAACCAAAACCCATGAAATTTCTACAGCAACTAGGGGCTAATTTTAGACAATTTTAGAAACAAGAATCACTTCATTTGGACTTAGCATGAAAAAGTTATGGCTAATCTAAGTTCTCTCAGCCTGAAAAATCATAATTAAATTAATTTTGGTTACTGTTCGTGACGAAAATTTTTAGAATGATATGAAACTTGAAATTTTTATGGTAGGTAGATATGGTTATCCTAACAACAGCAAAACTGAGTTTGCACAATTTGAGTTGAAATGAATTAGTTATGATTTTCTAAGTTCTAAAGCTAGCATATATCACTTATCAGAACATAACTAAGGACAAGGCCTAGTCCACAATAAAGCATGTCTACAGATAACTTTTACTGTGTTGAGTTTGCTCACTTTGGATTTACAGAGAAACAGCTTATGCATTTTACAAATTTTCAAAGAATTTCTAGACATCATTATTCACTAAACAAGATCATGTAGTTAAACCATTTTTGCTGCATAACAAGTGCCTAAATTCATTCTCGATTAAAGTTCATACTATAACAAAGCTACAAAGAACCTGAATCATTCAAAAGGAGTTAAAATGACAAAGTTATGCACTTTTAAAATTTGAAACATCAAGAGACTTAGAGAATGCGAGCTCTCGGAGGTCCAATGAATCAAGGAAAAAAGGAGAGGTCGGGGCCGCCGATCC
The DNA here is from genome assembly GCA_036346255.1 of Ampelocalamus luodianensis. NCBI lineage: Eukaryota > Viridiplantae > Streptophyta > Magnoliopsida > Poales > Poaceae > Ampelocalamus > Ampelocalamus luodianensis. The sequence continues at coordinate 144,631 of JAYEVH010000412.1, read as the reverse complement.
TTCATCGCACGCCACGACTCGGCACAACCGCACAAAAGACCTCCTCTCGCGATCGGGAGGTCCGACCGCTGAGATCTCGATCCAACGGCCACGACCAAGGCATGCACAACGACGCAAAGGAGGTCCTCGCGCCTAACGGAGGTCGCAACCGTAAAATCAAGATCTGGCGGTCCCGAGCACTAGGGGAGGTCCTAAGGCTAAATCTACAGAGGAGGTCCGACGGCTAAGATCTCACTGAGGAGGTCTTCAACGGTCTAGATCTCCGCAGGGAGGTCTTTAATGCACACGATCAAGCGAGGAGGTCCTAAACAGAGGGTTTTAATCTGAGGAGATCCGAACGGCCCGACAGGCCTAGGAGGTCCCGAACGATCCCGATCGACGCGAGGGAGGTCCCGAGACTAAGGATTTTACAAAGGAGATCTAACGCGCATCTAAACCGGGAGGTCGTGCACGGCTAGGATTGAGCCTAAGAGGTCCTGAACGGGTTGTCTTTGTAAAAGACCAGGGGTGGCTTTTTACAAAGAGGACCCCAAGGGTGGTCTTTGCAAAACGACCAAGGGAGGTCTTTTGCGCACGAGAAAAGAACTAAACGGCTAGGATTTAACTAGGGTGGTCTTAACGGCTGAGATTTACCACAGAGAGGTCTTTAACGGCGATCATCACCGGGAGGTGGAGCGGGGTCTCAGCGGGTTTTGCCAGACGACAACAGAGGAGGAGGCCCACTCGCAGCGAGAGGCTCTCAAAGATTCCGACACCCAATCATTGGCTACTGGGCTGTCCGACCTTACGCGACAAAGCTCGAGTGCTAACACGAGCTCATCGCCGGCGATGGGGAGCTCGCCGAGAACCAAGGACATGGCTGAGTTCTAAATAACACCAAGAACCTAAAGAACGTGTTTCGACGGCGGCGACGGTTGGAACGCCACGAGCCGAGATAGGCTAGGAGTGCAAGTTTTTCTAAAACCGAAACAAGAATGTGCTTGATACGACCTAACTTGACAAGAGCTCGAGCTCTAGGAGACTAGAGTGAACTTACTGTGGCCAAAATGAGGTGCTAGGAGCTCTGAGGAGAGGAGGAAGCCGAAGGGGCGCCCAGGACCGGGATTTCACTGAGACGAAGAAGAAGGTGATCCCGACCACGGTGCTCTCCGACTCGCCACCCATGTGATGAGTAACCACAGCAGTTAGAGAGGGCTTAAGGTGATCAAGATGACAAATTGACGAGCCAAGAACTACGATGGAACCACCGAGCTCGAGGCCTTCAAAGAGCTCCAAAACCGACAATGGTGGCAGAGAGAGGTGGTGTTCTTTAGGTGTTTGAGTTTGGGAACCAGCTCAACTGAGGGAGCTCAAGCACCACAAGAACGGAGAAGGAAAGGGAGAAGGGGGTCTCAGGCTATTCATAGCCTGGGAGCTTGGCAATGGCATGGGCAAGTTCACTGTGAACAATGTCCATGCCCCTGCCAAAAGCACGCATGGTAGGTAGGGGGCAGAGCAGGGTGGAGACTTTTGGAGGTTAAAGCTGACCGGCAATAAATGCATGGCAGCAAAAAGAGCCGTTGACAAGAAGCAAAAAGGTGACATCTCCTCGCCCTAACCGCCTCGGTCCTCGACACATGTGCAGGTGCATGAAAATCATGACGACCAGAACTCGAGGAGGTCTAGAGGAAGAGGGACAGGGCGAGGAGGTCCCGACGCCCTGCATGCACTCGGGAGGTCTCTGGCGTTCCTGCATCTCCCGAGGCGCAGGAGGTCTTAGCGGAGAGGAGGTCCCGGGAGGTCTTAGATCGCAAGATCGCATCTCTACCGAGGGTGCTCGAGTGCTCGTGAGAGCAATGGGAGGTCGGGAGCCGCCGACCTGCACTTTCGACTGGAACCTCTCGTATACCGCACTAGTCCAGATCACGCTAGTGCACACAGGTTAACATAGGTAAATATCGATCCACACAAGCGATAAATAAAGTAAACGATTAGTTTGAATAACAAATAAGGGTTTTGACCTTATGGTCGAAGTTTACACTTATTAAGCCATGTACTAATAAGAAATAAAGCAAAGAATGAACGGAAAACTCCAGCGTAGATCCCACCAATTCACCACAGTAAACCGATCGGGATCCGCACTTAACGAACGATCGCCTTCAATAACTCCTCCTCGAAAGCGCGACTCCTCCTCTTCAGAGGTTTGGGCGCAAGTTTTACAACAAGCGTGAGTACACAACCGCACTCACAAATCATACCACGTAATGCAATGTATAGATGCAGCTTATTCCAAAGAAAAGGCTTATGTGGTTCTTTTGCGAAAAGCAACATTTGCAATTGAATACTAATAATAGATTGAAAGCATAATTCAAGACAAATAAACAATATTAATTTAACAGCTTGTTTCCACAAAGACACATAGCCTAATCAAATTCTTTCACACACTATATGACTTAAATCGCACACTGTCCCTTCCCAAGGTTTTATGAAAACTACCGTGTGAAATCCCCGAGCATGTCCATGATCATGACGCGCTATTCGAATAGATTAATTAACACTGCAGAGGTTGTACACTTTACCCACAAGATACAACTAGTGTAGCAAGCACCAATCGTAATAAAACAGTTCGTAAACTTCATCTCAAACATTGACACTACTAAGTGCTTACAAACCGCTATACCACCACATAGAATTGGTATAACACACACCACTGACAGTGGAAGACGAATCATCCCGCGATGCAACCACCAAGTAGTCACACCTCCACCCGTCACACACCTAACCTATCCACCGAACATCAATGCCGAATCCATAACTTACTAAGTTAGGCCCGCCCCATACCGCATGTGGTCGCATAAAGAAGGCTCAGCCAATGGCGCGCAGTTAAGTCCTTAATTGACCAAGGCAAGACTTCCATGTTCTAACTAAGTCACAAAGACCATCATTCCCATCACATAGACCACCATGTCACACAGCCTCCACCACTTGCCTCACCTAAATCCTTTACCACCCAGCTTGGTTTTAGTGCAACACATGCCATCACGAAGTAATAACACATAGCACACAGCTTTACACAAAGTTCCATAGTCACTTAGTCATAATTAGTATTTGCAACTTACATATGATGTGAGACTCGAGCATGGCTAAGCAATCAGACTCAGATCTAACCAACCCACGCTGGTGCTATAATATTACCAACTCAACCAATCTAGGGTGACAAGGAATTATGACATACAAGGCCAAGGTGTGATAACAATTTGGATAATAACTATGCCCAAAGCATTTAAATAAATAATTGAAGTAGAATGCAATAATTTAACACAAAGTAAATTTGAAAACTGGTTCAAGATGATCAAAGGTATGACTTGCCTTGGAAAAGGTCTATGTACTGGTCTTGATCTTGGGGTGCTCCTTCTTCCACAAAATTTCCCACTAATCGACGTCTACTCACAAACGAAACAAAACAAACAAAACAAATAAATAACAGAGGCAAAACAAGCTCCAAAAATTAAATAAAAATCTCAGATAAATAGGGCTTGAATTTAGACAAATTTAGAAATTTGAATGGGCTCAATCGGAGTTAGGATGCAAAAGTTATGAGCTCTGAAGTTTAAATCTAAAAGAAACCCTAATTTGGATTTTCCGAATTTCCGAATTATTTCTCTCAAGAAAATCAGAATATTGCGCAATGCTGACGCCAGCAAGGAATTTCAGAATTAAAAGAAATCGAAAGATTCGACATGTGGGACCCACATGTCAGCCTCACGGTCCACGGTAGACTAAGTCTACCGAACCGGGGTTTTTGATTGAATTGACCGCCGCGTCACCGATGTGGAGGCCGACTGGCGACACTGGCCGCCACGCGAGCACGGGGCCGACGCCGGCGCCGACGTGGGCGCCACGTTGCCCATGCCGATAACGGCGCTCGACCGATGGTCGCCGGCGATCGGCGGCTCGCCGGCGAGGTGAGTGGTACCAACATGTAGCCCTTGTTATTGCGAACCCATCGATGCAACTCCGGTGATCGGAGGGACGGTGGCACCGGCCGCGAGCTCGAGAGCGGAGGGCTTCTGGTATTGCCCGACGGCGGCTCGGTGATGTTCGCGGCGAGGACTCTGAGGTAGCCTCGCGCCATCGAACTGACGGTGCACTCGGTGGCGACGCGGCGACATCGGCGCGCAAGAACCGACGAAGAACGAACGGCGGCAAAACCCTAGAACTCCAATTGCGCGGTGCAAGGCTCTAAGAGATGAGGGTGGCGCCTGGTTGCGGAGGACCGTCAAGCTCGGTGCTATTTATAGGGGTCGGGTGCCGGATAAGGAATCCCAAATCGGGATTTCGCTGAAAACGAACGGGATAGAGTTCGCTTCGATCCCGATTGAGAGTAGATACGCGCGGGAAGGTTAGAGATAGAGTTTGGCAAAGAAATCCGAGGTTTTGGTTAGGAAAGTCCGTTGTCGGACGAGGCTTCTAGAAGCTCCAATGGCGACGGCGCACGACTGACTCGGGAAGAAGCGGCGCGAGACGACGATCCGACGTATGGGCCCACACGCTGCTGGCAGAGGCGGCATACAAGGCCAGCGCGTAGCGGTCGGGGGAGATGGGCCAAGACAATGAAGGAATGGGCCGAGTTAAGGAATTCGCCCGATCGATTTTTGAGATTTTAAATAGGTTTTCCAATTTAGAAAATACCAAATTCAAATAAGCAATAGAAAATAGCAAATGAAGTCGAAAAATTCTAGAAAAATCTAGAAAATATATCTGAGCACATAGAACCCAAATAAAATAGTTTTGGCTATTGTTCATGTTGGGATTATTCACATTAAATATTTTTATTGTAAAGTCCAATATTAAGCTTTTGAATTTAATTCAAATAAAATCCAAATGGTGAATTTTCTCCTACTAACTATTAAAAGATTTTAAGCTCAAAATTGGGATGTTACAAACCTCCCCTTAAAGGAATCTCGACCCGAGATTCAAAGCTAGCTAAAGAAAAGGCTAGGAAACTCTGGCCTCTTCTTCACGCTCCCACGTTGTTTCTCCTTCCGAGTGGTTGCTCCACCAACCTTGCAAAATGAATGCCTTGCTTCTCGTGAGGCTCTCTGCGACATCCAAAATCTTAATCGCCGCTCCTTGTAGGTAAGATCCTCCTTCAAGTCAATTGATTCCAACGGGCTTGCTCTTCCGCACACGAAGACACTTCTTCAATCGCGAGACATGAAAGACATCATGTACCCGCTAACGATCGTGGTAGCTCCAACCGATAAGCAACTTCCTACGGCGCCCAAAATTTTGAACGGACCAACATACCTAGCAAGCTTCCTTGGCATGAAACCTTGACACCTCCGAGCGGTGTAACTCGAAGATAAACGAAATCCTCATGTTCAAAACTGAGATCACGACGACGATTATCAGCATAGCTCTTCTGCGTGGACTGAGATATCTTCAATCTTTCTCTGATCATGGCCACTTGTTCTTCTCGCTCAATAATGTCCAACTCAAACTGATCGCTCAATTGCTTCACCAATTCAACGGGTTCTACAGCACGCCATACAAAGCTTCAAATGGTGACATTTGCATCGGCTTGGTAATCGTTGTTGTAATGAGAATTTCATACGGTAAACTTTCGTCCCAACGGGTAGCATTAGTGTTGGACCGAAAAGGCGACTAGAGGGGGGTGAATAGGAGCACGATCTCTTTTTCTCCCAAAATTAATTCAATACGAATCTCACTCCAATAGCTATGAAAACTATGAAGATCAATCAATCATGCACACGAAGACTTGTATTGAATCAACTCAAAACCCCAAAGTAAAATCAACACAAACCAAAACACGAGGCTCAAGGTCCGACTCTCACGGGACGGCCGATCGATCCAAGCGGTCGACCGCTACTCTAAAGCGGCCGACCGATTTCACGGAGGTCGACCTCCGTTCGATGAACAGAGAAAACAGCCCGACAAACCGAAACGCAAATTGATCAAACTTTTGATTCGGCGCCCAAACTTCGTGAAATTTGACACACACCTACCTAAGTATGTCGTGAACCTATTCCAAGCAACGATCGTGATAATTCTTGCCAAGATTCTGACCTTCTACGCTTTGAGCGGTTAGGTCAAAACCGAGTCAAAACGAAAATATGATCTTGAGACTTGCTCGTGAGTGATTGATGATCTTGATGATCCTAGATGTATTCTCACACGCCACAGCAAGCTAAATCAAGTCAAGAAACTAAGCAATAACTCATGGATCAAACAAAGACTCAATTCATCAAAAGAGAGAAAGAAGGCACATGAACTCACTTTTGAAGAAACTTTCTTTGGATTGATTTGATCCGGTTTACGTACCACTCCATCAATGGATGACAAAGACTCAATACATGAGCACGAAATCCAATCCAACTCTCTAGAACCCTAACCTCCTCTCCTCCTCTCCTAAGCAAATTAGGTTTCTAAACAATGAACGTGAAAGGCTCTGGGAGGAGGTGCAACCACCTCCTCCTCTATTTATAGTGGAGGCTTAGGTTTCTAATAGAGTCTCCCTAATGGGCCCCAAGGCCCAAAACAACGGGTGATACACGCACGCATTTTAAAGCGCCGTGTTCATATTGTGCGAAGCACTCGCTGTTCGCCACGTGTAGGTTGATCCAACGGCTCTCATCATGTCGGCAAGTCTCTCCCATCCGCCCCACCGAAACCACCATAGCACTTGCACCGACCCCGCGCCGCTTGATTCAACGGCACGCGACCGAATCGTCTGCTTCGGTCACCTTTGTCCATCTTGCACCATACTTGAGTCCAATGACTTCCCGCATCGCCGATCGTTTTGAACCTCGCCTTCCAAGCCTAGTCCCGATCATCCTCGCCGTGACCGCCGTTGACCACCAAGCAACTCGAACAACAATAGACAAGCAAATCGAATTCGGAACAAGTTCTTCACAACTTGACCCACGTTAGTCAAAACATGCATCATGCAACACATATGCCATGAAATCCACTTAACTTGACCTAACAGCAATCATCGCCGCCACACAGCGACGACTTAGTGGAAAACCGCCGACCGCCACTTGGCTTGGCTCGATCGCTATCACCGGCCCGACCGCCAACGTAAGGCCGATCGCCACAAAAGGACTTAGCCAAAATTTCAACGCTGAAATCCGCAACCTCTCTCGAAATTTAAAACGAATAGAACTTTTGACCGAAGCTCCAAAATTATGGGACCAAGTGCGTGAGAATCTCCTCACTTGCCTACACCTCTATTTTTGGCCCACCAAACTCCAAAGTCACTCAACTTGCTTGGCTCGACCGCCAACGACGCCGGCCGATCGCTACCAAATCGGCCGATCACGACCGCCGGCCGACCGCCAAGACGTAACACCCAGGCATGGTCGGTCCGACCGCCACGTGGCCGGTCCGACCGCTGAGACTCGACAGAATCGATCTTTGCCGAAACTCGTGTTTCAAGAACCTTCAACGCCATTGCCAATTGACACATCATCCTAAGATCATGAGTATATCTCCATGATATCCACAATCCCCTTAATGAGCACATTGGCAATTCCCAACAAATGCAAGTTTTGAGGTTTGAAAAGTAAAACTCAACGTTACAAGAAAGGCACAACTTGGTCCATATGCAAGAAAAAGCAAAGAAAATGACCAAGTCGGCTTTTAATAGCATCGGCAAGTGAGAGAAGGCAAAAGAAAGCAAGAAAGCTTCAATTTCAAAGAAGAGTCAAAAATCTCACTTAAGGTCCATATGAAAGAACAATTGTTCAAATGACCTTTGATCATAGTGAGGATCAAGAATTGCAATTCAAGTTCGAAAGAGCAATAAAATCAAAAGAGTGCAAATAAGAAACTCCCCTCACTATGATCCTCAAATTTCAGATCTCCAATTTTCTCCTCTTTTAATACTTTTCCCTTTACACATCTTGAAATATCTTCTCCCTTTGACAATGGAGTCATCAAGGAATCACGCCTTCCTCTCATCCAGAGATAACAAATGCGTAACGAGGAAAAAACATAAGAAGGAGAAATGTAATGAAGTGGCTTCATATTTTTGTATTTTTCAATTTTGGATTACAAGAAGCTTTGAGATTACCCAAAAGTACAAGCTAGCATCTCAAATTTTGCATAAACACCATATCAGCCTGAATGCGCTAGCAAGATCATTATAAGACATATATAACAAAGCTAAAGCAAGAAGGCTCAATGTAAAGCAATAAATTTTAGCATTTTAAGCAAAGCTTCAAATCTAGCAAGTTCATCAACAGATCCTAAGATGAATCGCCATGTCAAATGTCAATGTGAGACCAAGACGCCAACAATGACCACATTAAGAGACAAACAAGTCCTGAATTGAATCATTTTGCTCAAATTGTCTCAAACGCCCATTTTTTAACAGATTTTCATTTGCAAAGGAATATTGAAGTTGATGAAAGGTATATCTTAGTGAAGAAGATCCTGGACTAGGAGCCATCCACAAACTCTTCCTAAGCTTCTACCAATTTGATAATTCATTTTCTTATCCATGTGCTAGATCTCAAGCCTTGCCGTGACCATCTTAAGCACAAAAAGCTTAAAAGAATGGTCTAGGTCATCCAAAACTCCCCCTGAGTTCATGCCTAGTGCAATGGCAAGCCGTCTCATGAGAAAGAATTGGTGAGATCAGTTTTTTCTCACAAAAGAGACCTCTTTTTTTTTTGTTCACAAGAGCAGATTTAGATTCTTAAAAGAACAAGAAGCTCAAGTAATGATCAATACTAGATTCAAGAGCTAACACCGCAATTTTGACAGGGCCAATGTCACAAAAGGAGCACTAATTGCGCAACTAGCTAAAACATCCACAAATTGCAGTTTTTAGTTCAAGTTGTCTTAAAGTTCTAGCTCATTCAAAGAAAGACTTAGCTACACATGAGAAAGCATGATAATTCTAGCAAGTCAAAGAACTAAACATGGCATTGAGCAGAATTGAAATACTAAAAGCTCAAAAGGGTAATAAGCAAAGCTTCATCAATTTTAAAAGACAAGGTAAAAGCTTATATTACAATGCATCTTTTGGTTTTTCATATGACTCATAGATGAAACAATGAGATGCACACAAACTTAAAAGCCTAAAAGATCAAAAGATCAAAAGAAGATCAAGAAAAGATCAAATGAACAAGGTAAGATCAAAAGATCAAACTCCCTCAAACCAAACCGTAGGGATAAATTACCCTAACTCACTTCTCAAGGTGGCAAACCTAGTTGGATCTAAAGGCTTGGTGAGGATATCACCAATCGAGCCTCTGACTCTACGAAATGCAAGACAATATCACCCTTCTCGACATGATCTCTAAGAAAGTGATAGCGAATGTCTATGTGCTTGATCCTAGAGTGTTGCATGTGGTTTTTAGCAATGTTAATCGCGTATGTTATCACGTAAAAGATGAACACTATCAAAAGCCAACCCAAATCTTAAGAGTTGACACCATCCACAAAATCGACTACAAAGAATTAGCAAAGAGCCTACATATTCAGCCTTCAGCAGTGGATTGTGCAATGTAAGATTGCTTCCTAGAAGACCAAGAGACAAGAGAAGTGCCTAGGAAGTGACAAGTGCTCGAGGTACTCTTCCTATCTAGCCAACACCAAAATCGAATCGAAAACCCCGAATGGACAAGGACGAAGAGCAGGAATACCAAATGTCATATCGGAGGGTAGAGTGTAAATACCAAGATGCGCTTAACGGCTTGGCGATGGAAGTCCTCGAGACGCCAAAACCTCGCATGCAGGCAACAAAAGTGGATGTCCGGCCTTGAGGCCGCAAGTACGTATGGAGCCAATCATGATGCGGTACTCGCGTTGATCCATGGCTTCTCCTTCCTCATCCGATCCAAAACAAAGTCGCCATGGGAGTGGCGATTGGCTTGCAACACCCATCTCAAGCGCTGAGCGATCCTTGGTGTACTTCGCTTGATGGATGAAGATCCTTCCTTGCATTGCTTGATTTGAAGCCCCGTAGAAGTAGTTGAGTTCTCCCATCATGCTCATCTCAAATTCTCGACATGGTCTCGTAATAGCCGGAAACAAGAGCATGAGAAGAACCACCAAAGATAATATCATCTACATAAATCTGAGCAAGCAGAAGTCATTGCCACGCCTAAGGATGAACAGGTCTTGTCTACCTTACCCATCTCAAAATCATTCTTAAGCGTAAAGGTCTTAAGTCTATCATACTGTGCTCTAGGGGCTTGCTTAAGACCATACAAGTCTTTGGATAGCTTGAAAACATGATGTGGATGCTTGGGATTCTCAAAGCCCAGGGTTGTCTAACATATACTTCCTCCTCTATAAAACCATTCAAAAGGCACTCTTAACATCCATCCGATATAATCTAAAACCCTTAGAAGCAAGAATGCAAGCGAGTAATGCGAATGGCTTCCAATCTAGCAACAGGAGCAAATGTCTCATCAAAGTCTAACCCTCATGTGGGACTCGGTAATTATCTCCATAAGACCGAGATTAGACAAGGTCTTAGGGACATAATTACGGTCTCTCAGAATGAATTCCAATTTAACTCTATCCAAGTGGGAGACTTAGCCAATATTGGAGCCTCAACGATCATACGCTACGCTCCTTGCGAGCGCTACATGATTGTCTGCTTCTCCCTTGATTCAAGCACTACCCTTGGTGAGTCAAATGGGAATTCATCAACAACGAGTATGATATATATTGGCTCCCAAGATCAACGACCAATATACTCATGCTTTCATCCAACGTTGATTACATCCATACAACGCATACATCAAAGATAAAAGACATACCGCACGATAGTTAAGGTCTCAAATTTATTACAAACGGCCGACCGCCAAATTTAAAGTAGAGTATCAAGTAGCAAATGAATTATGTAGATAAAGCAAAGACCAACAGCAGGTATGCCCATCACCCATCGAGAATCGATCGGGAGTTAAATGGTAGCACACTACTCATTAGTGTCGCCAAGTCAACACTAGTGAGATCATCATAATCATAACCTTCCTCACCGAAAAGGCCAAAGAAGCATCCGGTCGAGTACAAGTGTACTGCAAGTCTTACACAAATAAAATAGATATGCATAAGGGTCATTCAAAGGATGGCTCATATTGGTTTAGTTTTGCAAAAAGACGCAACCATTAACATCCTACACATACTAGTTTTTCATGTGCCCTTTAAAATCAGATTTGAAGTAGAAGTAAAACATGTAGTAAAGCATTTCAGTGATAAACAATTGAATCATACAAAGACCAAGGTGGCAGCCCACCTTGATGCACTAAACACATGAACATCCTGCTCATGACGAATACCAAGTTCAACCACAATTTTAATTAAAAGTCTAACAATAGTAACTCCGAACTCAAGCGGTTGTCCATAACCGTGACACGCTATTCGAATAGATTTATACCCTGCAGGTGTACTACTTACCCACACGACTTGATTAGCCCGTAAGCCTCCGTGAGGCCCCCAAATAGCACACTCCGATGGTATGCCTACTGCAAATCAAGATATAGTCATTTTCAGCAAGAAAGCCCTATTGAGCTAAGTCCCCTTGTGAGATGGTTCCTGCCTAGTACAAGCGCCTGATAGCACTTGCTAGGGGCTCACAAGTTATATTGGAAATACCGACGCAATCAAAACAAAAGAATTGGTGCTCCCTTGCACACTATAAAGGATTACATCGGCCTCAAAGAACATAGGATTTCACGGCGCTATGCCCCTTACACCACCAAGGACTTAACACAATAAAACCTCCCCTACTTAACCATACGGCACCCATACACCGCGTGTGGCAAAGACGAGTGTACTTGAATTAACGACGCACTAAAGTTCGGTCCTCAATTGTCCGCATAAGTCATTCCACATACCCAATTCTCGTGCACAAAGACACCATCACTAACCAACACTTGTCCGACCAAATCTCATTTAAAATGACAAAGTTTTACTCATAAAACAGCTACAAAGATCTGAAGTAAAACATAAGGTAAGGGTTGTGTGTATCCCAAAACCGCCAAGTTATTCCCGACGATCGAACTATCAGATCTAGACTTGCATGGCTAAGCAATTCTATAATCCACAATTCACACATCCTATCTTAAGCATATAGGGGTTGGTATAATTCAAGATTAACCTCAAGCATAGGACATAACTAAACTACACATCACAAAGATATTGACATAATCAAAATAGCATGCAAGCAATTATCATTGCACTATCTTAACCAAAACCGGATCAAATATGATGCAAAAGAAAGTTCAAATGATGCTTGCCTTGCTGGTACAGTAGCTGCTCGCTCTCAGTAGCGTAAGTGTCGATGTCAATATGCTCGGATCTATATAATTATAACATCAAATAAATACAGAAAACAACTCAAAACCAAAATGCTCAAAATGCATGGTTTTTCTACAGTAGTTAGGTCATGATTTTAAAGGATTTTAGGTGAAAGAATTATTTCATTTTGATTTAGCATGTGAAAGTTATAATGGTTTGAACTTCAGATTTCAATAAGCCGTCATTTATGTAATTTAATTATGAGGTGAAATTTTGTAAAACAGTGGTGGGGTAAAGGATTACATATGTAAATAGATAATATTAATACAAGTTCAGAATAGTTGAGTTTGCCCCATTTGGAGTTCTTATGATTTAGTTATTGATTTTCCAAGTTATCAGCCTTTTATAGTATACAAATAATGGACTTAAGGAGTATATTCTCCCAAAAATAGTTTCTGTGACAGAGGTAATGTGGAGACCATTTTTAGAATTAAGTTTACTGAAAATGAAAATTACCAAAAGTGGTCTCACTGTTTTTGGAGCTTCCAACAATTACTTATGCATTTTTGAAGTTATCAGTCATTTTTCTATTGTACAAATAATGGTTTTAATGGATCAATCTCCAATTAATACTATATGTTACAGAGACAAGTTTGAAACTAATTTTAATATAAAGTCTACTAAAAGTGAAATTTTCCGAAGTGGTTTCATGATTTGGAGTTATTAAGAAATAGTTATGCATTTTAGAAGTTAAAACAATTTCTCGGTGTAAATTAACCGATTTCGGATTTCATAAAGCGCTTTATACTTTTCTCACCGAGTGCAGCACTAGCCGCAGCCATCGACCAGCGGCCAAGCTCGGCCGCCGCCCACGGCGAGGCGCAGCCACGCACCACTCGAGCTAGATCGCGAGCCGCTGGATCAAGATCCAACGGCCCACGATCGGCGCAATAGGACGGTCCGAATGTCTCAACGAACCGATCGAGATTCCGGATTCGACGCCCATGATCGTAGCGAAATCGGAAGTTCCAAAGCCACCAACTGGACCGCCGATATCGCATCGGACGGTCCACAACGATCCAAGTGCAAGGAAGAGCGCCAATACATCGCACGTGTTTAAATTTTTGGGCCCACACGCCAATCTCGTGGCGTTGAACTCGGCAGTGCTTGATTTTCGGCATGGTCCCACCGTAAGCACACATTAGGACGACTAAGACAAGCATTGAAGACTAATTATTGCCGCAACGCATCGCCGAGCTACAGTCGCGTGTCAACAGACGACACGCAGAATCGCTGCTTTCACCGGCTTGCACGGCTGCTCGCCGCCGCTTACGCGCCACTACGCGAGCTAGCCACTTGTTGCATTAGCTTCGCAATAGCCTTGTGCACCTAATAGAAGTGGTGGCGAGGTTCGAGGTGGACCGCGCTACGCGCTAGCCGAGATGCACGCGCGCGGTTCATACGGCAAAAATGAAATGGCTAACTCGAGCTCTCGCAAAGTAGCGCGGCTTATGCTACCTTAAGGTCTAGTAAAGTTACTCAAACCGTGAGGAGCTTGGGAGGTCGGTTGACTGGAGGCTTTGTGAGTGTGGAAGACAAGGGCGGCCAACACGGCTTCACGTGGACAAGGAGAACGAGCAACGCAAACAAGTGTGAATGCTCTGCTAGCTCTGAGGTTGTGCTAGGAAGTCGTGGAAGCGAGGAATCAACATGAAACTTACCTTACAAGGTGGGAGGTGAAGGGTGCTTTAGGCCGAAATCACCCAATCCTCAAATACACGAGCATTGCAGTATTAACAAAATCAAGTGAGGGGTTTGGACTAGAGAGCTAAGGCACAAAGTGACACGAGGAGCGAGGACCATACCTCCGGAGACAAGAAAAGACCTACGGATGCCACTCTGGGCGTGTTCGAGGTGGGTTAGAGCACGAGGATGAACCGGTTGCTAAGCAAAAACAAGACCTCGCGTGAGCAAAAATGGAGACATCAAGGATCGGGAGTGGAGGAGCACCACTGCAGAAGCTACCCCAAGAGAAACAAGGCAGAGCTTCCCTCTTCTCCGCTTGTAGGAGAAGAAGTGAGCGAAATGGAGGAGCAGGAGGGGTATTATGTCGGGCGATGACGGCAGTGGAGGCGCGCCAAGTGGAGATTCTCGGGATTGGTTGCATGCGGCGGTGGAGTCACGGCGTGATGGAGCCGTTTCGCGCGCGCGCCGCGCTCACCGCGCGGCACAGATTCCCGAGGCGCCACGAGGTAGACGACGAACTGACATCGGGGCCCACCGTCCGCTGTTCTAACTTGCGCGCAAAAGAGAACGTGGACCAACGCGCCGCTGGATGCATATCCGTGGTCGTTTAAGGGAGCCAAGGGGGTGAAGCACGCACCGGGCCGCTGATCTTTCATCGGCGGTCCAGTAGCGGTGCAACTAGTGGGTTGGGCTTAACCGCGCCGCAACGGACTCCTGCCGGTGCTACGATGTCTAGGGTTTTAGGTTAAGGTTTGACTGTGATTTAAAATCTGTCTAGCAACTTTGACCGGGTTTATAATTAGAAAGAAATCTCCTAAAATCATGAAATAATTTGTGGGGTTCTTGGGAGTATATAGTTCTATAAAAATTATGAAACCCCACTGTTCATAATATATTTTGTGATATTTAAATTCAAACATGTTGTATGTCTATTAAGTTGGTTTGAATTTTCATTAGGTTCAACCTAATTCCAAAATTCTGAAAAAAAATTATATTTATTCTCAATAATTAATGTAGTATTTGAATAAATTGTTTCCAGATGATGATCAAAACTTTTTATTTCTGATTTGAATTGAATTTCAAACTTTGAAGGGTATGTTCATTTTTTTTAACAGATTTTCCAAGTGCAATATATTAGGAAATGGTTTGAATTCAATAATGCACGCTAATGAAATACATATTAATCCATTTTAATTGTTGGGGCTGTGACAAACCTCCCCCCCTTACAAAAGATCTCGACCCGAGATCTGGGTGGAGAAGAATTAGAAAGTTTTCATTAGAAGTTCTAATTTATGTTGTCTTGATTTCCTTCAAAGATAGTGTTGAAGTTTATAATTTACATTAATATGTTTTACCTTTCCTTTCTTGATACGAAAGCACTTCATGCAGAGAAGAGTTCGATATGCCTCTCGATCCGGTCTTCACGCTCCCAAGTTGCTTCGCCTTCCGTGTGGTTGCTCCATTGAACCTTGACGAACTTGATGTTACGATTCCTAGTCTTACGCCGCTTCTTAAGGACACGAATCGGGCTCTCTCGATAAGATAGATCGGGTTGCAAGTCGAGTTTATCCAACTCGGCCGCCTCGCTGGGACTCAAGACATTTCTTGAGTTGGGAGACATGGAAGACGCCATGCACGTCGAAAGTGATGGTGGCAACTCCAACTGGTATGCCACCGATCCTACCTTAGCTAGAATACGGAAAGGTCCAATATAGCGAGGTGCTAATTTACCTTTATTTGGAAGCGACTAACTCCTTTCATAGGAGAGACTTTAAGATAAACATGATCGCCCACTTCAAACTCAACTCGCGACGACGACGGCCAGCATATGACTTCGACGTGATTGAGCCGCCCTAAGTCGCTCACGGATGACCCGAACTTGTTCTTCAAAGATCTTCCACCAAGGTTGGGCCATAAAATGGCCTCCCCGCTTCGACCAGTTCAAAGGTGTTCTACAAGCTCCCATACAATGCTTCAAGGGTGACATTTGAATGCTCGATTGGAAGCTGTTGTTGTAAGAGAACTCCGCAAATGGCAAACATTTTTCCCAACTATCGCTGTAGGACAGTACGCAAGCCCGGAGAAGGTCTTCCAAGACTTGGTTTACCCTCTCGCTTTGTCCATCCGCTTGCGGTGATAAGCGGAGCTAAAGGATAGGTTGGTTCCCATTGCTTGATGCAAGCAGCCTAAATGAGAGGTGAATTGGGGACCTCTGTCTGAAACGATCACCTTTGGTACACCATGGAGACAAACAATTCTGGAAATATAAAGTTCTGCTAGTTTGGCCCCGGTGTAAGTGGTCTTGACAGGAATGAAATGGGCAACCTTGGTTAAACGATCCACAATCACCCATATAGAATCAAATCCAGCTTTAGTTCTAGGAAGGCCGGTGATAAAATCCATGCCAACTTCTTCCCATTTCCACTGGGGAATGGGCAGGGGATCTAGAGTACCAGCTGGCTTCAAATGCTCAGCCTTAACTCTTTGACATAGATCACACTCGGCCACGTACTGTGCAACGTTTTGCTTCATCCGGCTCCACCACAGTTTCTTTTTCAAATCTTGATACATTTTTGTACTCCCGGGGTGGATAGAGAATTTTGAGTTATGAGCCTCCTTGAGAATCAATTTTCTCAAGTGGTGATCAAACGGTACCACCATACGGTTTCCAAACCATAGAGTACCTTGTGCATCTTGCTTAAAACAATTAGCCTTGCCTTGTTTCATTAGTTCTAAAATTTTAGCCACTTCGCATCGCTCGGCTTCCTAATCTGGTCCTCAAGTGTGCAAGTCACACCGAGGGCTGCAAGCTTAACCTTCTTCAACTATCTCCGTGTGTAGGCTTTGCAATGCAAAGACATAAGCTCGCAGAAAAGGAGTTACCGACAAACAGCTTGCATTGGGATTTTCTCTCAATGCGTCGCCACGACATTAGCCTTCCCCGATGATAATGGAGTCCCATATCATAATCTTTAATCAACTCAAGCCATCTTCTTTGTCTCAAGTTCAGGTCGGCTTGGGTGAAAATGTATTTAAGGCTCTTATGATCGGTGTAGATCTCGCAACGACACCGATGAGGTAATGCCGCCAAATCTTCAAGGCATGAACTACACCGTGAGCTCTAGGTCGTGTGTGGGATAATTGGCCTCATGGGGCCTCAATTGCCTTGATGATAGGCCACCACTCGGCCGCCTTGCATAAGCACACAACCGAGCCCATGGCGAGATGCATCACAAGAGATATCAAAACTCTTATGAATGTCCGCGTAACAAGCACGGAGCTTCACGCATTCTTTCGTGGTTTGGAAGCTTTGCTCGCATCCCGCCGCCCACTCAAATTTCTTTTCTTTCTTTAGAAGTTGGGTCATAGGCTTCATGATTTTTGAGAAATTCTTGATGAACCTCACGGTAGTATCCCGCAAGTCCAAGAAAACTACGAATGTTAGTGACGCCTTGGGTTGCTTCCATTCAAGGACATCTCGCACCTTACTAGGATCAACAATGACACCGCCTTAGATAGGATATGTCCCAAGAAACTAACCTCTCAAGCCAAAACTCACATTTGCCGAATTTGGCGATCAAATGATGGTGGCGGCTTTTCTAACACTAGTCTCAAGTGTTGCTCGTGCTCAAGATCGACTTAGAGTAGATAAGGATATCATCGATGAAGACCACTACAAACCGATCCAAGTACTCCATGAATACCGAATTCATGAGGTTCATGAAATAGGTCAGCATTGGTCAAACCAAATGACATGACCGTACTGCACAAACCGTAACGAGTAGAGAAGGCGGTCTTCTGTATGTCCTCGGTTCTAACTTTAATCTGATGGTAGCCTAACCTCAAGTCAATTTTGGAGAACACCGAGCTCCACTAAGCTGGTCAAATAGGTCATCGATCCGCGGAGCGGATACTTGTTCTTGATGGTGACCTCATTCAACTGACGGTAGTCAACACACATCCGTAGACTCTTGTCCTTCTTCTTGACAAAGAGAGCCGGCATCCCCAAGGCGAGGAGCTAGGCCTGATGAAACCTTTGTCTTGCAATTCCTGTTGTTCTTTCAATTCAGCTAGCTCATTGGGCGGCATCCGATACGACCTTTTGAGATGGGCGCGTACGTGCAAGCTCAATGACAAACTCTACTTCTGGTCGGGGCATGCCCGAAGTTCTTCAGGAACACATCAGATACTCACTCACTATTGGCACCTCCTCTAACGCGAGAGGTATTCGCCTCTAAAGCGTATAGGTGAGAACTACCCACAACAAAGTGCAAAGACGACTGGTGCCGCCCTCACTAGTCACCGAGATAGACCGTGGGCACAATCAATCTTCCCCGATTCTTAGATAACCAATCCATCCCTAAGATAATATCGATGCCCACCGAACTTATCACTATTAGGTTTGTTTGAAAAGTTAACATTTTGTATTTCAATTTTACGCCCTCGCAGACTTGATCGGCGTGAGAAAACCGACCCTAGGGACCGAATATGATAAGGTGGGTGTAGTGTATGTATCTTAAATTGGTTAATTTCAGCATACTCGCTTTTAATAAAGGAATGAGATGCTCCGTAATCAAATAGAACGGATGCGTGACATGAATTAACAAGTAGTGTACCTAGCACGACGCCAAAAGCGTCGCGCCTCCTCTGTGAGACGTGGTTGACGCGACCACGCATGCCGGGTGGAGTAGGTGCTGCTCTCTGTGGTGGTGGCGTGGCCTCGCCGAGCTGGGCCGGTGGTGCCGGAGCGTAGTACGCCCGGCATCCTCGCCGCTTGGCGAGGCATGCGCATAGTGGCCCCGACGGCCACAAGTGGAAACAGATGACGCCGCTTGTATGCCCCGCCACCAGGGTCTCTCGCCCACGCCGTGCCGCCGAGCCGCCGGTGGAGAGGGTCGTGGAGGTGCCACAGAGACCTCGATGGTGCCGACGCCGCACGAGGTGCCCGAGGTAGTCCCGGCGTGGCACGGGAAAATCGCCACTCGCCATCGCTGCCTCGAAAGCCTTCCTCCTCTTCCTCGACTCATCCACCGTCATGCTCTCATGCTCCACCACGATCGCCTTGTTGACCGGATGCCGAAACTCAAAAATCATGTGCAGCTAAAACAAGCCGCAACTCCTCCGATACCCATGGAAGAACTCGCTCGCGACGAAGCGCTCGCCGAGACGCCGTCCGAGCATACCGCCAAGTAGTTGAAGTCATGCGGTACTCGCGACGGTCCGCCGCCCTCGCCTCGTGGCAGGAACCGCCGCCGCTGATAAGCGCACTCTCTCCGATATGGGCCTCCCTAACGCATCCTCGACTCGCCCCAAGTCGGGACGTGACTCAGCTGGCTGCATGGCGGAATAATCGCCCCACCACGCTGCCGCACCGCCAACCGATAGTCCGGCGAACAAGACCTCTCAACCCGTGCACCGCGCAATGTTCGCCTTCTTCTCAATGTTGTGCAACCGCGGTCTTCTGCTTCCATCGGGTCCTTGCCGCCGCAAATGTCGGAGGGTTGGTCCGCTGAACTCGCCGAGACCTCCGACGCTGGTGCGGGCAGCCCTCCCGCTTAACGGAGCTGGAGCGTGTTGCGCACGATCGCCTCAAGCATCCGGTCCGTCCATCCGCTGCGCCGATCATCATCATAAACTCGACCATGGATGGCGGCGAGGAGCACCTCCTCGTGCGCCCACCTCGTTGGGACGGCCGCCGAGAGGGCTCACCATGCCCGCACGGCCGCTGGGATGATCGCCCCCGATCGTAGAAATCGCCGAGGTGCTAGACGCGTGCCCTAGATGGGGATGGGGAGCCTCTACCGCGCAGGCTCCCGATCGCAGAGTCGGTCCCGTCATCCCGTATTGGACAAGGATGGTTAGTAACTTAAGACAAAAGCCATTACTTGGCTGTACATGCACAATCAACATCAAAAAGCAAGAAAATGTAACATCAAATGGAACACCAAACATTAAACAACATAAACCGAATTGGTACAACACTCATATATAGCGCCCGCAGTTTAAGATTACAATCGAAATAGTAGGTTTTTGCAAATGAAACATAACGGTTCGACATCTACTACCCTATTACATAATCCTAAGGATACAAGCTCAAACATAGAGCTTCTCGCCCTAACAACCTAGATATTATTCCGTCAAAGTTCACCGAAAGTCATCGAAAGGTGGTATCCGTGGATCCCGTATCTTCGGGTCTCCCGGTTGGTGAGGCGTAGGGGATCCTACGCCGATGATATGGCCTCCTACTTGTGAAGACGATAGTCCGCGGCGCAAATGTATGGTGAAACCTCATTAGCGCCATACAAAGACATCCGACGAATGAGCCTCATGTCATGCATAAGTTGTAAATGCTCTCGAGCTATAATGAGACGACGACGCGCCTCCCATAACTCATGCATCATGCAATGATGCATTTGGTCCATCATGTGAACCAATCTCGCCAATCGCTCGACTTGGGGTCCTCCCAAATCGGATCCTAGCAAACGAAGTTCACGCCCTAGCGCGCGTGCGCCGATCGGAAAGTGATCGATGGGGCCGAGCTAACTCACGTCGTAGCGAAGACGACTCATGGCCACCAAAGCCACTTCTTGTAACGCCATGGCCTCGTAAGTACCACGTGCTCGAAGCGTAAGGTATGCTCCCGTGACTTGTCCGCAACGATATCTATCATCGCCATAAATTCCTCCATTCCAGTCCTCGATCACGGCGTAGATGGAATAAGTGGGCTGATATGTGAAGTTCGCCTCCACATCATATCTCGTAGCAACGCCGGGTATCCATCCACTCCTTCACTTTGAGTTTCCTGACAAGGCACGAGGGTTCATCTAAAGGCAAGAAGGCAAGGTAAGTCGGGCCATAAACCAAAACAGATCGGAGAGGAAAGATACTAAGATGGATAAGGAATAAAAGATATTCTTAACTTAAACTTTCTAAAAGTAATTTGATAATTTCAAAATATTTTGACTCTGAAGGATTACTAACTCTAACGCTGCATACCTCTAACCTACAACAAGATGGCTCGATACTAACGCTGTGGGGACTCCTGAATTATCTCCATAAGACCGAGATTAGACAAGGTCTTAGGGACATAATTACTGGTCTCAGAATGAATTCCAATTTAACTCTATCCAAGTGAGAGGCTTAGCCAATATTGGAGCCTCAACGATCATACGCGCGCTCCCTTGCGAGCGCTACATGATTGTCGATTCTCCTCGATTCAAGCACTACCCTTGGTGAGTCAAATGGGAATTATCAACAACGAGTATGATATATATTGGCTCCCAAGATCAACGACCAATATACTCATACTTTCATCCAACGTTGATTACATCCATACAACGATACAACAAGAGATAAAAGACATACCGCATAATAGTTAAGGTCTACAACTTATTACAAACGGCCGACCGCCAAATTCAAAGTAAAGTATCAAGTAGCAATGAATTAAAAGGATAAAGCAAAAGACCAGCAGCAGTATGCCCATCACCCATCGGCAACCGATCGGGAGTTAAATGGTAGCACACTACTCATTAGTGTCACCCAAGTCAACACTAGCGAGATCGTCATAATCATAACCTTCCTCACCGAAAAGGCCAAGAAACATCCGGCCGAGTACAAGTGTACTCGCAAGTCTTACACAAATAAAAATAGTTATGCATAAGGGTCATTCAAAGGATGGCTCATATTGGTTTAGTTTTGCGAAATAGACGCAACAATTAACATCCTACACATACTAGTTTTTCATGTGCCCATTTAAAATCAGATTTGAAGTAGAAGTAAAACATGTAGTAAAGCATTTCAAGAATAAACAATTGAATCATACAAAGACCAAAGTGGCAGCCCACCTTGATGTACTAAACACATGAACATCCTGCTCATGACGAATACCAAGTTCAACCACAATTTTAATTAAAAGTCTAACAATAGTAACTCCCGAACTCAAGCGGTTGTCCATAACCGTGGACACGGCTATTCGAATAGATTTATACCCTGCAGGTGTACTACTTTACCCACACGACTTGATTAGCCCGTAAGCCTCCAGAGGCCTCAAAATAGCACACTTCCTATGGTATGCCTACGGGTAAATCAAGATATAGTCATTTTCAAAGAAGAAAGCCCTATTGGGCTAAGTCCCCTTGTGAGATGGTTCCTTGCCTAGTACAAGCGCCTGATAGCACTTGCTAGGGGCTCACAAGTTATATTGGAAATACCGATGCAATCAAAACCAAAAGAATTGGTGCTCCTTGCACACTATAAAGGATTACATCGGCTCCTCAAAGAACATAGGATTTCACGGCCGCTATGCCCTTACACCACCAAGGACTTAACACAATAAAACCCTCCCCTACTTAACCATACGGCTCCCAACCCGCTGGTGGCAAAGACGAGTGTACTTGAATTAACGACGCTACAAAGTTCGGTCCTCAATTGTCCGCACAAGTCCTTCCACTTACCCAATGCTCGTGCACAAAGCACCATCACTAACCAACACTTGTCCGACCAAATCTCATTTAAAAATGACAAAGTTTTACTCATAAAACAGCTACAAAGATCTGAAGTAAAACATAAAGTAAGAGTTGTGTGTATCCCAAAACCATCTGTTATTCCCGACGATCGAACTACCGTATCTAGACTTGCATGGCTAAGCAATTCTATCACCCATAATTCACACATCCTATCTTAAGCATATAGGAGTTGGCATAATTCAAGATTAACCTCAAGCATAGGACATAACTAAACTACACATCACAAAAATATTGACATAATCAAAATAGCATGCAAGCAATTATCATTGCACTATCTTAACCAAAACTGGGATCAAATATGATGCAAAAGAAAGTTCAAATGATGCTTGCCTTGCTGGTACAGTAGCTGCTCGCTCTCAGTAGCGTAAGTGTCGATGTCAATATGCTCGGGATCTATATAATTATAACATCCAATAAATACCGAGAAAACAACTCAAAAACCAAAATGCTCAAAAATGCATGATTTTTCTACAGTAGTTAGGTCATGATTTTAAATGATTTTTGGTGAAAGAATTATTTCATTTTGATTTAGCATGTGAAAGTTATAATGGTTTGAATTTCAGATTTCAATAAGTCGTCATTATATAATTTGTAGAACAGTGGTGGGGTAAAGGATTACATAGGTAAATAGGTAATATTAATACAAGTTCAGAATAGTTGAGTTTGTCCCATTTGGAGTTCTTATGATTTAGTTATTGATTTTCCAAGTTATCACCTTTTATAGTATACAAATAATGGAGTTAAGGAGTATATTCTCCCAAAATAGTTTCTGTGACAGAGGTAACATGGAGACCATTTTTAGAATTAAGTTCACTGAAAATGAAAATTATCAAAAGTGGTCTCACTGCTTTTGAGCTTCCAATAATTACTTATGCATTTTTGAAGTTATCACTATTTTTCTATTGTACAAATAATGGTTTTAATGGATCAATCTCCAATTAATACTCTCTGTTACAGAGACAAGTTTGAAACTAATTTTAATATAAAGTTTACTAAAAGTGAAATTTTCCGTATGGTTTCATGTGATTTGGAGTTATTAAGAAATAGTTATGCATTTTAGAAGTTAAAACAATTTCTCAGTGTGTAAATTAACCGATTTCGGATTTCATAAAGCGCTTTTACTTTTTCACCGAGTGCAGCGCTAGCCGCGTCATCGACCAGCGGGCCCGCCGTCCGCGCCCATCGCGAGGCGCGCGCGACGCAGCGCCCTAGGGCTACGATTGCGAGCCGTTGGATCAAGATCCAACGGCCCACGCCGGCGCAATAGGACGGTCCGAATGTCTCACAAATCCGCACCGCCTTTCGCATCCGACGGTCCGCATTAACTCCAGCACAATTTGTTTCTAAGCACGTGTTTAGGGTCTTAGGTCCACATGTCGCCCATCGTGGTTTTAATCAAAACGTTTGCTTTTCGCGCGTGGCCCGCATGTAAGTGAGACATTAGCGCCGTTAAGACAAGGATTAAATGCTAATGATTATCATTTATTCCTAATCATTGGCTGCCGTAATGTTGTCGACGCGCGACAACGGACTTTCGGTCCCGCCTCGCCATCCGGGCGGCTTGCCGCGATTCCGCCACTACGGCGCTAACCAAGGGCATGGGCGCATGTAGAATAGCAAGGCGCCCTAACGAGTAGTCCCGACGATCGAGCCGCCCGAACGGCGACTAGCCGAGTTAAGCGGCGCGGTTCAAACGGCAAAGTGCAAGTAGCTCGACCGAGCTTCGCAATGACGACTGGCTGGTTGCTTATGCTACCTAAAGGTTTGGGAGGTCACCGAGCCGAGAAGCTTGGGGAAGCTTGGAGATGGTTGGAGTAGTGACGCACGAGAAGAAGTAGCGCGCACGGCCACGAGGAGGAGTCTCCTAGGCAAAAAGGAAGACAAGGGATGGTCGGTATGGCTAAGATATGCCATAGAGATGGTGTCATGTCAAGCAATTAGGGAATGCCTTACTGAGCAAGGTAGGAGACGAAGAGTTCTACTCAATCCGAAAAGGTCCAATCTTCAATACACGCACACCGTCGTGCATTGCCAAAATAAAGTTAGGGAAATGATCATGGCCTAAGGCACGCGATATGACGCGCTTCGGTTGGGGATAATACCTTTGAGGGCAAGGGTTGACCCAGTGAGGTCTTCGCATGCGCCTAGAGCTCCAAGGAGCACGATAATGGACAGAGAGCTACAAAGAAATCAAAGGTTCGCATAAGCCAAAATGGAAACGACATCGAACTGTAAGAAAGGAGGAACCATGCGGTTGGAGCTACCTTAGGATGAGCTCGAGTGGCCTCCTCTCCTCTCACAACCGAGGAGAAGTGAGGAGAAGGAGGGGTGCCGAGGGGATGTTATGCTCGGCGATGACGGCACTCAAGGCGGCGTGAAGAGGAGGAGCCCAGGAGTGGTTGCATGCGGCGGTGGCTAACGGGGTGACGGAGCCGCAACGGTCGGGCACGTGCGCGCCGCGCGGGCATTGGATACCGAGCGACGCGACGGAGGTAGACGACGATGTCGACAACACAGCCCCACCGGCCGCGCCTCCTCGCTTGCGCGCGAGTTGAGATGAGGTCCAACCGTGGACCGCTAGATCTAGATCCAAGGGCCGAGGTTCAAAAGAGTTAAGGGTTCGGTTGGTGAAGCGGTATGAATTTCGGGCCGTTGATCTTTCATCCGGCGGCTCACGTATGTGCACTTAGTGGACTCGACCGAGTCACTTCACCGAGTTAGACTCGAGCCCGAGGAACAAAGATCTAGGGTTTGGTTTAGTGTTTTGACTGAGAATTAAATTAGAGTTACTACTTTGACCAGAGCTTTATAAATAGAAATAAATTTCATAAAATCCTCAAATAATTTGTGGGGGTTCCTGGGATGATATAGTTCCCATAAAAATTATAAAACCCTACTGTTCATAATATAGTTTGTGATTTTTAAATTCAAACATGTTGTATGTCTATAAATGTTGTTTGAATTTTAATGAGGTTCAAACTAGTCCCAAAAATTTTGGAAAAATTATATTAATTCATGATAATTAGTGTAGTATTTAAATAAATTGATTTCAGATGATGATCACAACTTTTATCACTGATTTGAATTGAAATTGAATTTTGATGTGTATGTTCATGTTCTTAATTAGATTTTCCAAGTACAATATATTATGAAATGATTTGAATTTAATAATGCATGCTAATGAAATACATATTAATCCATTTTAATTAGTTGGGGTTGTGACAAACCTCCCCTTACAAAAGATCTCACCCGAGATCCGGTGGAGAAGAATTAGAAAGTTTTCATTAGAAGTTATAATTTATGTTGTCTTGATTTCCTTCAAAGATAGTGTTGACAAAGTTATAATTTACATTAATATGTTTTACCTTTCCTTTCTTGATACGAAGGCACTTCATGCAGAAGAGTTCGATATGCCGCCGCATCCGGCCTTCACGCTCCCAAGTCGCTTCATCTTCCGTGTGGTTGCTCCATTGACCTTGACGAACTTGATGTCACGATTCCTAGTCTTACGCCGGTTTCCTCAAGGATACGAATCGGGCTCTCTCGATAAGATAGATCGGGTTGCAAGTCGAGTTTATCCAACTCGCCGCTTCGCTGGGACTCAAGACATTTCTTGAGTTGGGAGACATGGAAGACGTTATGCACGCTCGAGAGTGATGGTGGCAACTCCAACCGGTATGCCACCGATCCCAACTTAGCTAGAATACGGAAAGGTCCAATATAGCGAGGTGCTAATTTACCTTTGATTTGGAAACGACTAACTCCTTTCATAGGAGAGACTTTAAGATAAACATGATCGCCCACTTCAAACTCAACTCGCGACGACGACGGTCGGCATAAGACTTCGACGTGATTGAGCCGCCCTAAGTCGCTCACGAATGACACGAACTTGTTCTTCAAAGATCTTCCACCAAGGTTGGGCCATAGAATGGCCTCTCCCGCTTCGACCAGTTCAAAGGTGTTCTACAAGCTCTCCCATACAACGCTTCAAGGGTGACATTTGAATGCTCGATTGGAAACTATTGTTGTAGGAGAACTCCGCAAACGGTAAACATTTTTCCCAACTATCGCCAGAGGATAACACGCAAGCCCGGAGAAGGTCTTCCAAAACTTGGTTTACCCTCTCGCTTGTCCATCCGCTTATGGGTGATAAGCTGAGCTAAAGGATAGGTTGGTTCCCATTGCTTGATGCAAGCAGCCCAAATGAGAGGTGAATTGGGGACCTCTATCCAAACAATCACCTTTGGTACACCATGGAGACAAACAATTCGAAATATAAAGTTCGCTAGTTTGGCCCCTGTAAGTGGTCTTGACAGAATAAAATGGGCAACCTTGGTTAAACGATCCACAATCACCCATATAGAATCAAATCCAATTTTAGTTCTAGGAAGGCCGTGATAAAATCCATGCCAACTTCTTCCCATTTCCACCGGGAATGGGCAGGAAT
Organism: Ampelocalamus luodianensis; assembly: GCA_036346255.1. Classification (NCBI taxonomy): domain Eukaryota; kingdom Viridiplantae; phylum Streptophyta; class Magnoliopsida; order Poales; family Poaceae; genus Ampelocalamus; species Ampelocalamus luodianensis. The sequence goes on along the minus strand of JAYEVH010000412.1, from coordinate 117,652 downwards.
CTAGAGTACCACCGGCTTCAAATGCTCACCTTAACTCTTTGACATAGATCGCACTCGCCACATACTGTGCAACGTGTCGCTTCATTCTGCTCCACCACGCTTTCTTTTTCAAATCTTGATACATTTTCGCATTCTGGTGGATAGAGAATTTTGAGTTATGAGCCTCCTTGAGAATCAATTCTCTCAAGTGGCGATCAAATGGTACCACCATACGGTTTCCAAACCATAGAGTACCTTGTGCATCTTGCTTAAAACATTTTGCCTTGCCTTGTTTCATTAGTTCTAAAATTTGAGCCACTTCCGCACGCTTTTCGGGCTTTTCTAATCTGGTCCTCAAGTGTGCAAGTCACACCGAGGGCTGCAAGCTAACCTTCTTCAACTATCTCCGTGTGTAGGCTTTGCAATGCAAAGACATAAACTCGCAGTAAAAGGAGTTACCGACAAACAGCTTGCATTGAGATTTTCTCGCTCAATGCGCCGCCACGACATTAGCCTTCCCCGGATGATAATGGAGTCCCATATCATAATCTTTAATCAACTCAAGCCATCTTCTTTGTCTCAAGTTCAGTCGGCTTGGGTGAAAATATATTTAAGGCTCTTATGGTTTGTAGATCTCGCAACGACATCGATGAGGTAATGTCGCCAAATCTTCAAGGCATGAACTACAGCCACGAGCTCTAGGTCGTGTGTGGGATAATTGGCCTCATGGGGCCTCAATTGCCTCGATGCGTAGGCCACCACTTGGCCGCCTTGCATAAGCACACAACCGAGCCCATGGCGAGATGCATCACAAGAGATATCAAAGCTCTTATGAATGTCCGCGAACAAGTACGGAGCTTCACAGCATTCTTTCGTGGTTTGGAAGCTTTGCTCGCATTCTCCGCCCACTCAAATTTCTTTTCTTTCTTTAGAAGTTGGGTCATAGGCTTCGCGATTTTTGAGAAATTCTTGATGAACCTACGGTAGTATCCCGCAAGTCCAAGAAAACTACGAATGTCGCTGACGCTTTGGGTTGCTTCCATTCAAGGACATCTCGCACTTACTAGGATCAACAGCGACACCGCCTTTAGATAGGATATGTCCCAAGAAACTAACCTCTCAAGCCAAAACTCACATTTGCCGAATTTGGCGACAAATGATGGTGGTGAAGCTTTTCTAACACAAGTCTCAAGTGTTGCTCGTGCTCAAGATCGACTTAGAGTAGATAAGGATATCATCAATGAAAACCACTACAAACCGATCCAAGTACTCCATGAATACCGAATTCATGAGGTTCATGAAATAAGTCAGGCATTGGTCAAACCAAAGGACATGACCGTACTGCATAAACCGTAACGAGTAGAGAAGGCGGTCTTCGGTATGTCCTCTGCTCTAACTTTAACTGATGGTAGCCTAACCTCAAGTCAATTTTGGAGAACACCGAGCTCCACTAAGCTGGTCAAATAGGTCATCGATCCGCTGGAGCGATACTTGTTCTTGATGGTGACCTCATTCAACTGGACGGTAGTCAACACACATCCGTAGACTCTTGTCCTTCTTCTTGACAAAGAGAGCCGGCATCCCCAAGGCGAGGAGCTAGGCCTGATGAAACCTTTGTCTTGCAACTCCTGTTGTTCTTTCAATTCAGCTAGCTCATTGGGCGGCATCCGACACGGCCTTTTTGAGATGGGCGCGGCACGGTGCAAGCTCAATGACAAACTCTACCTCTCGGTCGTGGGCATGCCTGAAGTTCTTCAGGAACACATCAGATACTCACTCACTATTGGTACCTCCTCTATCTTGAGGAGGTACTCGCCTCTAAAGCATAAAGGTGAGAACTACCCACTAAAGGTGCAAAGACGACTGATGCCGCCCTCGCTAGTCACTGAGATAGACCGCTGGGCACAATCAATCTTCCCCTGATTCTTAGATAACCAATCCATCCCTAAGATAACATCGATGCCCACTGAACTTATCACTATTAGGTTTGCTGAAAAGTTAACATTTTGTATTTCAATTTTTACGTCCCTGCAGACTTGATCGGCGTAGAAAACCGACCCTAGGGACTGAATATGATAAGGTGGGTGTAGTGTATGTATCTTGAATTGGTTAATTTCAGCATACTCGCTTAATAAATGAATGAGATGCTCCGTAATCAAATAGAACGGATGCGTGACACGAATTAACAAGTAGTGTACCTAGCACGACGCCAGTGCGCTTGTCGCCTCCTCCGCCGAGACGTGGTTGACGCGACCACGCATGCCCGGGTGGAGTAGGTGCTGCTCGAGGTGGTGGCGTGGCCTCGCCGAGCCGGGCCGGTGGTGCCGAGCGAGTACGCCCGGCATCCTCGCCGCTGGCGAGGCATCGCGAGCATAGTGGCCCCGACGCCCAAGTGGAAACAAATGACGCCGGCTTGTATGCCCCGCCACCAGGTCTCTCGCCTCGCCAGGCCGCTGAGCCGCCGGTGGAGAAGGTCGGAGGTGCCACAGAGACCTCGATGGTGCTGCCGGGCACGAGGTGCCCGAGGTAGTCCCGGGCGTGGCCCGAAAATCGCCACCGCCACCGCCGCCCGGAAGGCCTTCCTCCTCTTCTCGACTCATCCACCGCCATGCTCTCATGCTCCACCACTATCGCCTTGTTGACCGATGCCGAAACTCCCGAAATCATGTGCGCTAAGACAAGCCGCAACTCCTCCGATACCATGGAAGAACTCGCTCCGCGACGAGCGCTCGCCGAGACGCCGTCCGAGCATACCGCCAAGTAGTTGAAGTCATGCAGTACTCGCGACGGTCCTCCGCCTTTGTCTCAAGGCAGGAACCGCCGCCGCTTGATAAGCAAGACTTCTCCCGTATATGGGCCTCCGAACGCATCCTCAACTCGCCCCAAGTCGGGACGTGACCAGCCGGCTGCATGGCGGAATAACTATCCCACCACGCGCCGCGCACCGCCAACCGATAGCCGCGAAACAAGACCTCTCAACTCCGCACACCGCGCAATGTTCAGCTTCTTCTCAATGTTGTGCAACCGCCTTCCGCTTCCATCGGGTCCTTGCCGCCCGCAAATGTCGGAGGGTTGGTCCGCTGAACTCGCCGAGACCTCCGACGCCGGCGGGCAGCCCTCCGCCGGAACGGAGCTGGAGCGGTGTTGCGCACGATCGCCTCAAGCATCCGAAGTCCGATCCATCCGGCTGCGCCGATCATCATCATAAACTCGACCATGGATGGCGGCGAGGAGCACTTCTCAGCGGTCCACCTGCTGGGACGGCGATCGAGAGGGCTCACCATGCCCGCACGGCCGCCGATGACCGCCCCGATCGTAGAAATCGCCGAGGTGCTAGACGCGGTGGCCTAGATGGGGATGGGGAGCCTCCGCGCAGGCTCCCGATCGCGTGAGTCGGTCCCGTCATCCCGTATTGGACAAGGATGGTTAGTAAATAAGACAAAAGCCATTACTTGGCTGTACATGCACAATCAACATCAAAAAGCAAGAAAATTGTAACATCAAATGGAACACCAAACATTAATCAACATAAAACCGAATCGGTACAACACAGCATATAAGCGCCCGCAGGCTTAAGATCACAACTGAAATAGTAGTTTTTGCAAATGAAACATAACGGTTCGACATCTACTACCCTATTACATAAACCTAAGGATACAAGCTCAAACATAGAGCTCCCTGCCCTAACAGCCTAGATATTATTCCGGTCAAAGTTCACCGGAAAGTCATCGAGCAGGTGGTATCCAGGGATCTCAGATCTTCCGGTCTCCCGGTTGGTGAGGCGTAAGGGGGATCCTACGCCGATGATATGGCCTCCTACTTCAGGAAGACGATAGTCCGGCGGCGCAGAAATGTACGGTGAAACCTCATTAGCGCCATACAGCACATCCGGACGAATGAGCCTCATGTCATGCATAAGTTGTAAATGCTCCTGAGCTATAATGAGACGACGACGCGTCTCCCATAACTCATGCATCATACAACGATGCATTTGGTCCATTATGTGAACCAATCTCGCCAATCGCTCGACTTGGGGTCCTCCCAAACCGGATCCTAGCAAACGAAGTTCACGCCCTAGCGCGCGCGCATCGGAAAGTGATCGATGGGGCCGAGCACTCCGCAGTCGTAGCGAAGACGCACTCATGGCCACCAAAGCCACTTCTTGTAACGCCATGGCCTCGTATACCACGCGCCGAAGCGTAAGGTATGCTCCCGTGACTTGTCTAGCAACGATATCTATCATCGCCATAAATTCCTCCATTCCGTGTCCTCGATCACGGCGGTAGATGGAATAAGTGGGCTGATATGTGAAGTTCGCCTCCACATCATATCTCGTAGCAACGCTGGTATCCATCCACTCCTTCACTTGAGTTTCCTGACAAGTGATCGAGGGTTCATCTAAAGGCAAGAAGGCAAGGTAAGTCGGTTTCATAAACCAAAACAGGATCAGAGAGGAAAGATACTAAGATGGATAAGGAATAAAAGATATTCTTAACTTAAACTTTCTGAAAGTAATTTGATAATTTCAAAATATTTTGACTCAAGGCTTACTAACTCTAACGCCATGCTACTCTAACCTACAACAAGATGGCTCGATACTAACGTCAGACTCCCTGTAATTATCTCCATAAGACCGAGATTAGACAAGGTCTTAGGGACATAATTACTGGTCTCTCGTAAATGAATTCCAATTTAACTCTATCCAAGTGGGAGGCTTAGTTTAATACTAGAGCCTCAACGATCATGCGCGTGCTCCATGCGAGCGCTACATGATTGTCGATTCTCCTCGATTCAAGCACTACCCTTGGTGAGTCAAATGGGAATTATCAACAACGAGTATGATATATATTGGCTCCCAAGATCAACGACCAATATACTCATACTCTCATCCAACGTTGATTACATCCATACAACGATACAACAAGAGATAAAAAGACATACTGCATAATAGTTAAGGTCTACAGCTTATTACAAACGGCCGACCGGCCAAATTCAAAGTAAAGTATCAAGTAGCAGCGGAATTAAAAGGATAAAGCAAAAGACCAGCAGTGGTATGCCCATCACCCATCGGCAACCGACTGGGGGTTAAATGGCAGCACACTACTCATTAGTGTCACCCAAGTCAACACTAGCGAGATCGCCATAATCATAACCTTCCTCACCGAAAAGGCCAAGAACATCCGCCGAGTACAAGTGTACTCGCAAGTCTTACACAAATAAAAATAGTTATGCATAAGGGTCATTCAAAGGATGGCTCATATTGGTTTAGTTTTGCGAAATAGACGCAACAATTAACATCCTACACATACTAGTTTTTCATGTGCCCATTTAAAATCAGATTTGAAGTAGAAGTAAAGCATATAGTAAAGCATTTCAAGAATAAACAATTGAATCATACAAAGACCAAAGTGGCAGCCCACTTTGATGTACTAAACACATGAACATCCCGCTCATGACGAATACCAAGTTCAACCACAATTTTAATTAAAAGTCTAACAATAGTAACTCCCGAACTCAAGCGGTTGTCCATAATCGTGGACACGGCTATTCGAATAGATTTATACCTCGCAGGGGTGTACTACTTACCCACACGACTTGATTAGCCCGTAAGCCTCCGAGAGGCCTCCAAATAGCACACTTCCTATGGTATGCCTACGTAAATCAAGATACAGTCATTTTCAAAGAAGAAAGCCCTATTGGGCTAAGTCCCCTTGTGAGATAGTTCCTGCCTAGTACAAGCGCCTGATAGCACTTGCTAGGGGCTCACAAGTTATATTGGAAATACCGATGCAATCAAAACCAAAAGAATTGGTGCTCCTTGCACACTATAAAGGATTACATCGGCTCCTCAAAGAACATAGGATTTCACAACCGCTATGCCCTTACACCACCAAGGACTTAACACAATAAAACCCTCCCCTACTTAACCATACGGCCCCAACCCGCGGGTGGCAAAGACGAGTGTACTTGAATTAACGACGCACAAAGTTCGGTCCTCAATTGTCCGACAAGTCCTTCCACTTACCCAATGCTCGTGCACAAAGCACCATCACTAACCAACACTTGTCCGACCAAATCTCATTTAAAATGACAAAGTTTTACTCATAAAACAGCTACAAAGATCTGAAGCAAAAACATAAAGTAAGAGTTGTGTGTATCCCAAAACCATCGGTTATTCTCGACGATCGAACTACAGTGATCTAGACTTGCATGGCTAAGCAATTCTATCACCCATAGTTCACACATCCTATCTTAAGCATATAGGAGTTGGCATAATTCAAGATTAACCTCAAGCATAGGACATAACTAAACTACACATCACAAAAATATTGACATAATCAAAATAGCATGCAAGCAATTATCATTGCACTATCTTAACCAAAACGGGATCAAATATGATGCAAAAGAAAGTTCAAATGATGCTTGCCTTGCTGGTACAGAGCTGCTCGCTCTCGTAGCGTAAGTGTCGATGTCGGTATGCTCGGGATCTATATAATTATAACATCCAATAAATACCGAGAAAACAACTCAAAACCAAAATGCTCAAAAATGCATGATTTTTCTACAGTAGTTAGGTCATGATTTTAACTGATTTTTGGTGAAAGAATTATTTCATTTTGATTTAGCATGTGAAAGTTATAATGGTTTGAATTTCGATTTCAATAAGCCAGTCATTATGTAGTTTAATTATGAAGTGAATTTTGTAGAACAGTGGCGGGTAAAGGACTACATAGGTAAATAGGTAATAGTAACACAAGTTCAGAATAGTTGAGTTTGTCCCATTCAAGTTCTTATGATTTAGTTATTGATTTTCCAAGTTATCACCTTTTATAGTATACAATTAATGGAGTTAAGGAGTATATTCTCCCAAAATAGTTTCTATGACAGAGGTAACATGGAGACCATTTTTAGAATTAAGTTCACTAAAATGAAAATTATCAAAAGTGGTCTCACTGCTTTGAGGTTCCAAGAATTACTTATGCATTTTTGAAGTTATCACTCATTTTTCTATTGTACAAATAATGGTTTTAATGGATCAATCTCCAATTAATACTCTCTGTTACAGAGACAAGTTTGAAACTAATTTTAATATAAAGTTTACTAAAAGTGAAATTTTCCGTATGGTTTCACGTGATTTGGAGTTATTAAGAAATAGTTATGTATTTTAGAAGTTAAAACAATTTCTCGTGTAAATTAACCGATTTCGGATTTCATAAAGCGCTTATACTTTTCACCGAGTGCGCGCTAGCCGCGTCATCGACCAGCGGGCCCGCCGTCCGCGCCCATCGCGAGGCGCGCGCGCGTGCGTGCGCCCTAGGCGACGATTGCAGCCGTTGGATCAAGATCCAACGGCCCACGATCGAAGTGCAATAGGACGGTCCGAATGTCTCACAAATCCAGCCGCCTTTCGCATCCGACGGTCCGATTAACTCCGGTACAATTTGTTTCTAAGCACGTGTTTAGGGTCTTAGGGTCCACATGTCGACCATCGTGGTTTTAATCAAAACGTTTACTTTTAGGCGTGGAGCCCGCATGTAAGTGAGACATTAGCGCCGTTAAGACAAGGATTAAATGCTAATGATTATCATTTATTCCTAATCATTGGCTACGTGTTGTCGACGCACGACAACGGACTTCGGTCCCGCTGCTCCACCGGCGGTTTGTCGGCGATTCCGCCACGGCGCTAACCAAGGGCATGGGCGGATGTAGAATAGCAAGGCGCTCCTAACAGAGTAGTCCCGACGATCGAGCCGCCCGAACGGCGCTAGCCGGAGTTGCGGCGGCGGTTCAAACGGCAAAAGTGCAAGTAGCTCGACCGAGCTTCTCGAAGACGACCGGTGGTTGCTTATGCTACCTAAAGGTTTGGGAGGTCACCTGAGCGTGAGAAGCTTGGGAAGCTTGGAGATGGTTGGAGTAGTGACTGCCACGAGAAGAAGTAGCGGCGCACGGCCGCGAGAGGAGTCTCCTAGGCAAAAAGGAAGACAAGGGATGGTCGGTATGGCTAAGATATGCCATAGAGATGGTGTCATGTCAAGCAATTAGGGAATGCCTTACCGGAGCAAGGTAGGAGACGAAGAGTTCTACTCAATCCGAAAAGGTCCAATCTTCGAATACACGCACACCTGTCGTGCATTGCCAAAATAAAGTTAGGGGAAATGATCAGTGGCCTAAGGCACGCGATATGACGCGCTCGGTTGGGGATAATACCTTCTGAGGGCAAGGGTTGACCCAGTGAGGTCTTCAGTGCGCGCTCTAGAGCTCCAAGGAGCACGATAATGGACAGAGAGCTACAAAAGAAATCAAAGGTTCGCATAAGCCAAAATGGAAACGGCATCGAACCAGAAGAAAGGAGGAACCATGCGGTTGGAGCTTACCTTAGGGATGAGCTCGAGCGGCCTCCTCTCCTCCACAACCGAGGAGAAGTGAGGAGAAGGAGGGGTGCCGAGGGATGTTATGCTCGGGCGTTGACGGACCGGGCGGCGTGAAGAGGAGGAGCTCCAGGAGTGGTTGCATGCGCGGTGGCTAACGGGGTGACGGAGCTGCAACGGCCGGGATGACGCGTGCGGCCGCGTGGCATTGATACCGAGCGACGCGACGGAGGTAGACGACGATGTCGACAAAGACGGCCCCACCGGCCAGCGTCTCCTCGCTTTGCGCGGGTTGGAAACGTGGCCCACCGTGGACCGCTAGATCTAGATCCAAGGGTGAGGTTCAAAAGAGTTAAGTGGTTCGGTTGGTGAAGCGGTATGAATTCGGGCCGTTGATCTTTCATCCGGCTCACGTGCGGTGCACTTAGTGGACTCGACCGAGTCACTTCATCGAGTTAGACTCGAGCCCGAGGAACGATGATCGGCGGTTTGGTTTAGTGTTTTGACCGAGAATTAAATTAGAGTTACTACTTTGACCAGAGCTTTATAAATAGAAATAAATTTCATAAAATCCTCAAATAATTTGTGGGGTTCCGGGATGATATAGTTCCCATAAAAATTATAAAACCCTACTGTTCATAATATAGTTTGTGATATTTAAATTCAAACATGTTGTATGTCGATAAATGTTGTTTGAATTTTAATGAGGTTCAAACTAGTCCCAAAAATTTTGGAAAAATTATATTAATTCATGATAATTAGTGTAGTATTTAAATAAATTGATTTTAGATGATGATCACAACTTTTTATCACTGAATTTGAATTGAAATTCAAATTCGAAGGGTAGGTTCATGTTCTTAACAGATTTTCCAAGTGCAATAAATTATGAAATGATTTGAATTTAATAATGCATGCTAATGAAATACATAATAATCCATTTTAATTGTTGGGGCTGTGACAAAGAATGGCTCGCCGCCGCCGGCTCCGGCCACGGCGGCGTAACCTAAAGACTAAAATGGATTCGCAATAGCCTTGCGATCCCGATGGTGGTAACCTAGCCGGCGGCGGAGGTCTAGAACGCCGGCTAGCCGGAAAATAGCGACGGTGACCAATTCGGCTAAAAGCGAAAATGCAAGAAAAGCTCCGCAGCAGTCCAGAGAAGCGTGTGCCAAGCATCTAAGGACTAATAAGAAGCTACCTTGACCGAGATGAGCTTCAAAGATGGTCGGGAAGGTCCGACTACGATGGAGCTTCTTTAACCGAGGAAGAAGATATAAAATTAGAGACCTGAACCAAAATGAACACCACCGGTGGTCAAAATAGCTACAATATAGCCCATAGAAGCATCATGAGCAATTAATTGAGAAATGGAGCACTCACCGAGCCGAGGAAGAAAGGGATGGTTTCTACTAATTTGAACAAACCCCAAATTTGTCAAATCCTGTGAATGAAACCCAATATTAAGTGAGTTGAAAAGGGTACAAGAATTTTTGAAGAAGAACCACTGGAGCTTCATGATCCTCAGATGAGCTCCACGGTCAACAATGGTGATTTGGTGTTTTTGGTGGGTTAAGCTCCAAAAATGAAACAGAAGCTAAGGGTGGTGTAAAGGAACACCAGGAGGGGATTTTGGGACCTTTATATCCCTTGGAAAATTAGGGTTTGGCAAAAGGAGCCTCTCGGGTGAGCTAAGTCCATGACACAAACATGGACCGAAAAGCAAAATGATGGAGATGTAGGAGTAGGCCATGCCTCTCGGCCGAAAGCACCTGCAAGCACTTAATGCCAACCAGGGAGACGTTGCCAGAGGAACACGATTTGACAGCGCCATGCCTCTCTCTGTTCACGCACGGCGGGAGGTTGAAGATGACCAGAGAAAAGGGCAAGGATGCTGTGAGTCGTTGGATTTAGAAATAGACGGCTCAGATCTCTCGAAGCTCTTGAGGTTTAAACACAACGGAGGAGATTGTGAGCGTTGGATTTTAATCCAACGACTCAGATCGAACAAAACAATCGGAAGTCCGAACGTTTCTGGCTACGCGGACGGTCCGATTTTAATCCAACGGCTCGGGTTCGCCCAAAGCTCCGGAGGTTAGAATCAACAAAGAGGATCGCGAACCCTTGGATCAGAAATGAACGGCCACGATGAGAGATTGCATTCGGACGTCTGAATGTTCACGCGAACCTGGGCCGATCGATAAGGATCCAACGGCTGAGATTGAACGCACGCTTTTAAAAGGAGGCCTGGTGTAGTTAGTTGACTGGACCAAGAAAAGTGGCTCGAGCCCAAGTCTGACTCGAACCCAACGAACAGTGAAATTAGGTTCTGAGTTTTAAACTGAGCTGGGACTTTGAGGATTTATTTGAGATAGCAAAACAACTCCAAAATTTTTGAATTTTTTACTGGAGCTTGCTAACTCAGATATTAACCTTGTATAAAATTTTCAGAGGTTTTTATGCTGCCATTATTCTCCAAAAATTATGCAACGCTCTGGTTTAAGGTTTGACTGAAAGTCAAACAGGTTTGACTACCTTCTAAAAATATTCAAACAATTTCTAAAAATTGTGAAATTTTTCAGAGAGGTCACATGCCATCCCAGGAACTTAAGAAAAATATTTCCAAAGGAAGGTCACAAGATTTGAGATGAATGTTTTTGGATGACAAGGTTTTGGATCAAAAGACTTATGACTTTGTATTTCCATAATTCTTGTACAGGAATTGTTTAGAACATACAGGAAATACATGATGTAAGAAATTTTTTTAATTTCTACTCATTTTCTTACATTTGAAACACAAGTCCAAAATTGGGATGTTACATGTACCCTGAAAATTTGCAATCAGAAGGTCGCAAAGTTGCTCCCAAGTATACACGGACCCGAAGGGTAGGTTAAGCAACCATGATCGGGCTGATCCTTCTAATACCGTGGGAAGATAGTTAGCCATTACATTTTCATCACCACCAGCAGCTCTGATAGCGGTAGTGTATATCTGGAGAAATTCCAAAGGATTTTGGGTACCATTGAATTTATCCAAATTGGCCGGTCGAAACCTATTTGACCAACGCACAGCTTGGAGCCCTGCGGAGAAGGCTCGACAACCTGTGATAGTTTCGTGGCGCCTTCTTTGGAAAGGTGCCGGATTGTAATCGGTCGAAGACCGGTTTCTCATATTAGATTACCGGTGCTCCAGTGTTCCAATTCGGTCGTGTACGTTGCTAGGATGCCTCCGACTGCTTGCTTGATTTAGATGATGTCGAAGATCACCAGGTCCAAGCGATTGCTCCTCTCGACAAAGTGGGGGTGAGGATTCCTGGAACAGTCTTCTCCCCTCATGACTTGTTGGTCGAAATCGTCGAGGTGGTCTTGGTGTCAGCTGGTCTTCAACATGACCATGCTGGCCCCTGCTTCGGGAAGAATGCTGGGATGAAGTTATGGTCTGACTTTGGGAGTGCCTTCGTTCCCGATATGCTTCTGTGCGCTGCATAGTCTGTTGGATAATCTATGATACTTGACCTACAAGTTGGACAAAACACGAGTCTCGCCAAAGCGGTCGTCAAGTATTTAACATATCTCTAACTCGCTGCAGTTTTGTATTGTTACCGAAGGTCTCAAAGGGTTTCGCCGTAAGAGGTCGTCGATGGCCTAAATCCCGATCTCTCGATCGGTCTTGCCCGTCCCATACATTGGCCGGGCGTTGATGACAGCAATTAACCGATGGACGCCCACCGCTTCGTTATTTCTGGCATTTGGTGCTTGACCGCTCGTACCATCTCCATTATGATGTGGTGGTGATGCAACGTATGAAGGACCGTACACGACATTTTGATCTGTATCTCCGATTGCATTGACCTCGTGCTTCCAGCAGTGATCCTCCGATGAGTTCCTGACGTAATCGATGGTGAGCCTTTCAGAGCTTCTGCGAGAAGCTTCCAGGATGGGGAATGGTCGGTGATCAACACTTCCTGAGGTCTTCGTAAGGGTCTCAGCCTGATCCGGCGGATTGCCGATTGTATGCTGAGCCTTAACATCCCCACTTGGTTTATGACAAATGGGGGTTTCATCGACACCGTCACCAGGTGTCGGTTGGCTCCTGGAATTGCTAGAAGCCGTCGATGAGTACCTGTCAACCATGATCGCATCAAGGGTATTTTGATCCTCGAGTTGCGGTGTTGAATTTTCATCACCTTTTTGCGGCCGAAAAGTCCGGCTTGCGAAGCTTTTGGGTGTTCCGAACCGGTCGGACACACTTCTCCAAACCGCCACCGATCGAAGCGGTGTATCCTTATCCATCCGGCCGACTACCGATATCTGCGATGGGCGAACCAATGGAGGAGGATGATGATGAAGAGACTTCGTTTTCCTCCATGGCGCGGATGCATGCGTCCATGTTGAGGTTGGAGTAGTCCGCCAGGTCGAACCATTTTTCCTCGTCCCAACTTCCTGCCATAACTGCATGAGCGATTACAAACGGGGAGTGGACAAAGATTTGATGAGCAAAGAAATTCTTCCAAGATTTCACGCCGCAATCCCCACGGACGGCGCCAGCTGTCAACGATCAAAACGTCGATCTTACGAAAAGAAAAGGAGAAAAAGACGTGGGAAATCTGGGGAGATAATGGGACTGCTCTTTTATTAGTATGAACTGGGATTTACAGGGGATGCCTCCTGACTAGATGGTGAACTACTCCTGTTTACATCAAGAGCACTACTTGTTATCTTACAATGCCAGACTTAAAACACAAATCTAAGGTGTATGCTTCAGTCTGATGCCCGTGCCCCTTTGCTCCGTCCATGCTCCATCTTTAAATAGCTCTTGAAGAGGTGGCAGTTACTTCTGGAGAAGACGTCTGATGTGAAGCGTCGCGATTGGTCGGAGTTAAGTGACGGTTGATGGAAAGTCAACCGTTCGGTGCTTGTATGCTTATGAGGCACTCAACCGTATGGTAGTTGTTCATCAGTGTTTCAGGATAAGAAACGTCGTGTGGTATAGAATATGCACATGTTCCATTCATCACACGGTAGAGAATATACCTGAAATCAGTTCCAAATATTAGTGCATACCTTTACGAGCGCTTCTCTGGTCGGAGTTTGGCACGTGCCTTCGCCCACCAGGTACCCATTGTGTAACATCCGGAATCTCTACGACCAATGCGCGTGCGTGCACTCGTGGTTACGACCATGAAGACGTATGGTCCATTATGTATTAAAATAATACATAGATGTTTTAATCCTCGCCAAGAACCATCATCACGTATGGTTTTTGAACCGTCGAATTTATGTGTCTGTGGTAACAGACGGTTATCACATATGATTTTTGAGTTTTCTGTGCGTCTGTGATAAGTCACCATACGAGCGCTTTTTTGTTGAAACTGTCTGTGAAGGACTACTATCACAGACGGTTTTCACCAACAACTGCCTGTGATATGTAGGATATCACAGATGGATCTATTTACAAATCACCTGTGATTATCCGACATATCACAGGCGGTTGTTAGGGGAAACCGTCTGTGATTGTAGCCTTTCACAGACGGTTTATACGATAAAATCGTCTATGATAGTTCTTTATACCTAACTAATTTTTTAATTTTCGGCTAGCCTCAGGAATTGCTAGCCATACCCTCTGAAAACAAGTAAGCAGAAACAGATAAATCACAGATGAATCAATTGTTGACAATTCAAAGTGATCATTTACAACTCAAAATTAATTACAAAAGAATATATTCAAGTATTGTCGCTAGAGTTACAATTGAATTACAACTACTCAAAGTGAATTACAATTGAATCAATTGTTTGAAGGTCGTTTAGCGGTGTCGACGGGGTGAAACTCTCCGCTGGCGTTAACGATCTCCGTCTTGATGAAGCCGTAGAGCACCCCTCGAACCTCCGAGATCTCGCTCATAACGAATGCATCTAAATCTATGTTCAAGCCCTATCGCTAGCAGGAGAAAAGTAGTAAGCATATATGTTTAAATTTATAATTAGAAAATAATTATTACGAGATTGACAAACCTCTGGATCCTTCGTCTTCGCGCTAATGATTTGCTGCATATGACAGAAAACGTAGAATGCACATAGGTGATCTTGTTTTTGCTGGTGTCATTGCAAAAATAGAATTACATATATATAGTCAGTTCGAGACATATTATTGTGAAATGTGATATAGGATTATTGTGTTGTAGCGTGTACTGAAAATCGCGTCCTGTGTTGCAGTGTGGCACTCGATTTCTTATGTGTCCCTCCCTCGATAATATAGGCGTTGAACGACCTATGTGATTCTAAAAAGTTATCCTCGGCCATTTCAAACAAAGGAAGATTACAATATAGTTATGTATGGAGGAAATGAGCATACTGCTCGAGTATTCCTTACACAAAGGTGAAGTCGTGGTTTTTCTTGAGTAGAGAATCAAGATATATTACCTTGTTCCTCTTGGTACAATGACTAAAAGGATTTAGTGGAACCTACTTATGCATGTTGCTATAGTCATTAAACCTAAGTTCATACTGCGTATAAAAGTACAAATAAAATTTGTATAGCAAGTAGTGGAGCACTTACTTCTGGTTGTAGGGCATCAGTATGTAGTCCTTGTCACCCTGAGCAAGCAATCCCCTCGTTATGTATTTCAGGACGTAGGTTGCGTCTTGGGTGATGCATTGCTCATAGACCAAGTGTGGGTCGAGGAAACCCACCGGTTCTTATCATCGTCGGGCATTTTTCTTCATGTATCTATATATAAGCAGTTAGTTGTGATATTTATCGATATTACGTGAATGTACAACTTGATTGCACACACTTACAGCGTAGCATCGTAGAAGTGAGGCGTCAAGGGCAGTGAGGTTGAATAGGTCGAATAAGTCGTCGAAACCCACGACGAAGTGGCCCAGCTTTGTTCCTCAGTTCCTATTCAGCAAGATCGATACTTCATCTATTTTTCTTGTTTGATTCTTGATTGCATGCAGGAAAAGACCTTCGTGGTCAGGTCGATCTCGCCGCCGGCAAGGTCGATAATGAACGTGAAGTTGGTTCAGCGATTGCGGATACAACGGTTGTCGCACGGTTGTAACCTGGATCATGAGAGTTAGCTTCCACCAATCAAGTTGTATCATCCTCACCGAAAGATCGGGACGACAATCTCATTACGTCCCATCAGCTATGTGGTTGTATGAAAGGCTCAGTTCAATGGCGCACAAAGTTATGTCCTTAATTGACCAAGGCAAGACTTCCAATTTCTAACTATGCCACAAAGATTATCGTTCCCATTCACAAAGCTACACCATATCACTTAGTATCCACCACTTGCCTAAGTCTCAATCCTTTCTCACCTTGTTGGTTAAGTGCAATACATGCTATCACAAAGTAATAACACATAGTACACAATTTTATCACAAAGTTCTATAGTCACTTAGTCTATAGTCACTTAGTCAAATTCATATTTGCAGCTCACATGATATGTGTGACTCGTAGCATGGCTAAGCAATCTACTCATATCTAACCAACCCACGTTGGTGCTACGATAATACCAACTAATTCATGAACCAATCTAGGTGAAAAAAGATTATCACATAATAATAGACAAGGTGGATATAAACAAGTTGGATTAATAACTAAACCCAAAAGCATTTAAATAAATACTTAAAATAAACGCAATAATTGAATCAACGTAATTTTGAAAACTGGGTTCAATATGATCAAAGGTACAACTTGTCTTAGAATAGATCCTGGTACTGATCTTGATCTTGGTGTACTCCTTCAAAGTTCCTCGAAGAATCAACGTCTACTCGCAAACGAAGTAAATAAATAAAATAAATAAAAATAGAGAGAAAACAAAATCTAAAAATTAAATAAAAATATCAATAAAATAGAGCTCAAATTTAGATGGATTTAGAAATTTGAATGGGCTCATTCGGAGTTCAGATGAAGAAGATATGGCTCTTGAAAAATACTCAAAAAGGAATTCGAGTACTACTTATCGAGCACTGTACATCGAGTACTGTACCACGAGAACTACTACACGTGGTTGGAAAGAAGTTACGACTACATGGTCGTGGGAAAGTTACGACTGCCTGGTCGTAAAAGGGTTACGACTGCCTGGTCGTAGGGAGTTTACGACTGCCTGGTCATAGGAACCTTACGACTGCCTGGTCCGCTCGGTTTCCATGGTCAACGGTGAATGGCGGTGCTTTACCAGCGATGAGTGGTACCAATAGGCAAAGAGCGCTATAGCGAACTAATTGGTGCACTTACGGGCGCTTGAGGACGACGGTGGTGGCCGGCGATGAGGTTTTGGCGGCGGAGAGATACGATAATTGTTAGATCACGCTTCGGCGATGCTCCGACAACGTGGAGAGGTTCTGGAGGTAGCCTGGGCGACAACAAACATGATGGTGTGGTCGATGACGATGAAGCGACAACGTCAGTGGCGCAAATCGAAAAACAAGAAGCTCGGCCGAAAACTCTAAAAGCTAGATTGTGATGGCGCTAGGGTTTGAGGGATGGAATTGATTGGGGGTTCTGGACGAGGGCAACTAGGCGATCCTAGGGGTGCTATTTATATGCTGAGGGCTTGCACGAGGGGGCGTATCGGCGGTGGAATCCCAAAAGAGTCTGAACCGAAAACGATGCAATCCTCGTGTTGAAGGGATACGTGATTTGATTTTGTCGGTTACGGATGCGGATGGATAGAGGATATCAAATGACATGGTTTAGATATGATCTTAACAATGGAAATCCCGTTGTCGGATGGAGCTTCTAGAAGCAACAATGGCGGACGAGTTTGACCCGGGCGCAGCGAAGATGAAGGTGACCTGACGGGTGGGTCCCATCGGTCAGCGGCGTGGAGAGAGAAGAGGCACGGCTGGCTGCGTGTGGAGTTGGACCGAGAAAGCAAGGAAGGGAAATGGGTCGGGTGAAGGAAGATTCGGCCCAAGAGCTTTTCTGATATTGTTAATAGTTTTTTGTATTTTAGAAATACCAGAAAATGCAAATGGCAAATATAAAATAGCAAATGGACTCAGAAAAGTTCTAGAAAAATCTAAAAACTATATCTAAGCACATAGAACCTAAATAAAATAGTTTTTGATAATTGTTGATGTTGACATTAATCATATTAAATTGTTTTGATACTAAAAGTCCAAGTTAAGCTTTTAATTAAATTCAAATAAAACTCAAGGGTGAATTTTCCTACTACTAATTAATCAAAAAGATTTTTTTAAGACTGAAATATTGGGATGTTACACAACTCCGACAATCCTTCTTTTTCTATGAAGAACAACGTGATGGTTCTTATTTGTCGGGTCCGTTACATAAAAAACTTGAACAACTTGCTTAGCGAGTACGAATGGTTCGTCCTTGTATCCGACACGTTTAAGGTTCACAGTAGTGACGCTGTACTTGTTGACCTTCACACCCTACGGAAGTTTAACCCAATGGCATCAAAACAAGGGGGGTTTGAAAAGTACATAGTCGAGCTCCCAAATCTCCTCTACAAACCCATAGTAGGAGTTCAACCCATATGGCCAGGCGGTATTGACTTGCTCGTGAAACGCATTTATGTGGACACCGCTATTCTGGACTGTGCTATTCCTATCCTGAGCTGTTGTATAAAATGTATACCTATTTATGTCGTATCCTTGCCATGTCACAATTGTAAATTTTGGTCCTTTTGCCAACCATAGTAGCATATCATCACTTGATGACCTCTCAGTGAATCACACCTTTAACCATTCGTTAAACCGACGGTTGTGCTCTCTCGTGGTCCATACCTTCGACCGGTCTGGATTCTGTTGGCGTACCATGTATTTGTGCTCGTTGATGTACGGGGACACTTGGGTCATGTGTTACAAGACCGTGAAATGGGCTTGAGCGTATGTATCCAGATCGGGAGTGATTGCTTTCCTTCTGATGGTCTCGATACCCTCCAGTCTCCCCTCATGATGAGATAGAGGCACACCTATCAGTTCCACCTGAGCCACGTAGTCGATACAGAACTCAATGACCTCTTCGGTTGCATAACCTTCGATGATGCTGTCCCCCGGTCGAGATCGATTCCGTACGTAGGACTTGAGAATTCCCATGTACCTCTCGAATGGGTACATATGATGTAGGAACACATGGCCACATATCTTTATCTCTTTCACAAGGTGAACAATGAGATGGACCATGATATCGGAAAATGACGGAGAGAAAAATATCTCAAGATGACATAGAGTCGTCACCACCTCGGCCTACAGAGCATCTAGTCCTTCGAGATCAATGACCTTCTGAGCAATTGAGTTAAAGAAATAGCACAGTCTCAAGATTGCCACTCGGACCTTGTTTGGCAAGATACTCCTAGTTGCAACAGGAAGCATTTGTGTCCTCAATACATGACAATCATGAGACTTCATACCAATTAATTTCAAATCTTCCATACAAACAAGTTTCTTAATGCTAGCGGAGTAACCGGATGAAACTTTCACACCATACAAGCTCAAGCACAGTTCATTTCTCTCGGCCTTGGACAGATTGTAGCAGGCTGGGAGAAGATACATTCATCCTTTATGGATCTCTTTCGGTGCTAACTCGGTCCTTATATTCATATCAACCAAGTCACGTCGTGCGTTCACACCATCCTTTGTTTTGCCACTAATGTTCAGTAAGAGACCAATCAAGCTATTATATACATTCTTCTCCACGCGCATGACGGCGATGCAGTGGTGAACTTCTAAGTGTTCCCAATAAGGTAAGTCCGAAAAAATTGACCTCTTCTTCCAGATGTTCTTCTGCGGGTCCTTAATCTACGTCATTTCCCAAGCACAACATCGATATCCTTAACTATATCATAGACCTCTTTCCCTCTAAAAGCCCTTGGAGCTGAACTGCCCTCTTTATTTCCGCTGAATTGTTTCTTCATCTTGCGGTATGGGTGAATCCAGAGAAGAAACCTACGGTGACGAATATACACAGTTTTGCACAAGTTGTTCAGCCTTACACTCTTGGTACCATCTAAGCAGTGCGGACAGGTTTTGACTCCTTTTGTACTGAACCCTGACAGGTTACTAAGGGCAGAAAAATCATTGATGGTGCAGAACAACATGGCATGTAAAGTGAAGTTCTCTCGTTTGTACGCATACCATACTTGTACCCCTTCATTTCGCAGTGTCACAAGATCTTCCAGAAATGATGCTAGGTACACATCAATATTGTTCTCAGGTTGCTTCGGCCCTTGGATAAGTAGTGACATCAAAATGTACTTCTGCTTCATACACAGCCAAGGAGTAAGGTTGTACATATATAAATTCACGAGCCAGGTGCTATGTCGGTTGCTTATGTTACCGAAAGGATTCATTCCATATGTACTCAACCCTAACCTTATGTTCCTCGGTTCCGCACCGAACTCTTCGAAGCTCCGATCAAAGTTTCTCCACTAGGCAGAATCAGTAAGGTGTCTTAGCTTTCCATCTTTCTTACACTCCTTTGAGTGCCAACGCAGTAATCTTGAATTGCCTCCTTTTAGTTCGCAAATAAAGGCTTCAAACATGTGATTATGTGCAGATACCACAACATCTTAGCTGGAGGTCTTTGCTTCACCTTAGCAGTATTCTTAAGCTTGTATCGGAATGCTTTGCACACAGGACATACATGTATGTCTGCATACTCTTTACGGTAGAGGATACAATCGTTCGGACATGCATGTATTTTTCTACTGCCATTCCCAATGGACAAAAAACCTTCTTAGCTTAGTAGGTGGTGCTGGGCAACACGTTTCCCTCCCAAGGATGTCCACTAGGAGACCTAACAATACTGTGAAACTCTTGTTGGACCAACCATTGCTTGCCTTCAATTTCAGCAGTTTAAGCACGGATGACATCCTTGTATATTCCGACTTGCAACCAGGGAACAAAGGTTTCCCCGAGTCCTCCATCAGGCCCTTGAATTTACCAAATTCTCTCTCACTGTAGTCCCCTTCTGCATCGCGTAGCATCTAATCCAGATTGTCATCGTACGACCTATCCTCATCAAAAGCACAGACTACATCCGGTATATCGTTGACTTCCTCGGTGATGTCGTTATTATTAACTTCCTGTATAATCTGCTCTTCACTGTGACTGGTCTAACATGTATACCCCTTTTTGAAACCCCTTCTAATCAAGTGTGCTTTGATCTACGCTGGGTCGTTAAACATCTTTAGATTACCGCAATCAATGTATGGACAATACATAAATTTTATCCCATTCTTCAACATATCCTGCTCGACGACTCTTCTAAAAGCAAACACGCCATTAATGTACTCTTCACTCACACGGTTCTCACTGTACATCCAGTTTCGGTCCATCTACACTACGCACGTAACAAATTAGTGTTAAATTAGATTAACAAACCACAAGTACTTTTTCTATTAACCAAACATACTAAAATTGATTAGCGATTAACCTAGAACAAATATAAAGGGTTATAGATCGTTACCCTCGGAGCTCACGATGAAAATCCCAAATATCCAACGAGATCCTCCTCCCTTTCATCCTCGTCTCCTTCTCCTCCCTTCCTCCTCTCTTTAGCTTCCTCGTTTCCTTCTTCTCCCTGCCTCCTTCCTTCCCTTCCTTCTCCTCTCTAAGGTGGCGCAAAGGGGGAGGATGCAGCAGGGGTGGCGGCTCAAACGGGAAGGGGATGGAGGCGCTAGGGGCAGGGGGTCTGTTGGGATGGTCGGGTATTTATAATGCCTGCATATCACACACTACAAGAAAAGGGGTATTTCCCCACGGTCGAACACCGTTAGGAAAATATAAAAAATCGTCATGTTTTATTTTACTGACGGTTAACCGTCAGGAAAATCCCCTCAGGTCTAGGCGGTCGGGAAAATCCAATTTGTCTGACGGTTCACCGTCAAGAAAAATTTTGCTGACGGTTTTTTCCTATTTTGCTGACGGTTTTTCGAACCGTCCATAAAAAGAATTTCTTTGACGGGTACTCACCGTCAAGAAACATTTACCTGACGGTTTTGTTGCCCGTCCATAAAACGAATTTACCTGGCGGGTATTGACCGTCAAGAAAAATATACCTGACGGTTGGTACAGTACCGTCAATAAAATAAAACTTGATTGTTGCACGATAACCGTCACGAAAATAAAAATTGACGGTTAGACATTACCGTCAAGGAAATATAACTTGACGGTTGGGACATTACCGTGAAGAAAATTAAACCTGACGGTTATGTGCCCGTAAGCAAATTGTTTTTTCCTGAGTGTACAATAACTCCAAGGCTGTCAACAAAACCAAGATAGCAGAAAATGTCAATGATCATGCACACGCTTCCACAATACGCATCCATACATTTATAGTCCACAATACACATCCATACATTAATCCACACACAAAATAAGTTCAAGCTTAAACTAGCGTCATTTGAAGTCCAATACCATCCATAAGGTTCACTTACAAAAAACAACATTGTAATCCGCACAAAAGAAAAGTCCAGTACTACCAAAATACACCTAAAGACCAATATCACATACAAGTCATGTAAGTCCATCTAAAAGTCCAGTAATACCATTCGTGTTGAACTATTCAAAAGAACTAACAAGATATCATCAAAGATCATATGGGCATTCAGTTGCATTCGTCGTGGTCGATGTTGTTGGCATCATGGTTGTTGCCACCATTAATATCAACATTGCAGTTGTCGCTATCATTGTTAGCATTGTTGCCATCAATGACATTGTCATCCGGTGCTGAGCCCACATGGGAGGATCCGGTCCCAGTCCTGGTCCCTTCCTGTAAGGTGAATAGAGTGTGTCAACATTATAAGTCTGCCTTAGCACAAATAAACCATTAGAAGTGCTAACAGTGGAGCTAAAGAAACCCACTAAACACTAGCATTAGGAGTCTGCCTAAGCACAATTAGAACAATTAGAAGTGCTAAAGGAATAGCTAGACCAATCAAAATCTATGACAAGCCTGTTTTTTACAAAATGGTTGCACGCATAGACAAAAAAATTCTACAGAAACCCATTGCCACCTTACCATGAACATATAACTAAATGGGATTCAAGTTAAGCCCATATGATAGAACACTCAACATGAGTCCACTCGCTCACTGCTGCACTGCTTGTTGTCACTCTGACACACCAAAAAGTATTAGTGTCTAGTCCAAATTAGTCCTCCAAATGATAGAGGTTTGGACAACCTTATAACTTTCATGAGATATCGTTGATAGCATTGGCAATAATTTTAGTTGCTAAGTATTCTTACATGTGATTGTGCAGATGTTTCACGACGTAGCACCTCTGCTGGTGGTTCTTCACCCATCTTCTGGAAAAGCATCTACATTTGAAAACTTCACAAAGTTAGAGTGGCCTTTAATGTAACAATTTAACATTTATCAACTATAGTAGACTAGTACATATGGCAGTCGGTGCGAAATAACTATAGCATGATTTACGATGCAAAAAGTATGGTTGTAGAGACTCTTCAATTCATTCGAGTAATTACAGTCCAATCTGCAGCATATACACAATAGTCCAATATGCATGGTAATAATTTCTGGATTTAAGAAGACAGGTTCCCATGTTATATCTTCGGTGAATTCAATCTTTTGGATTTAAGAAGATCGTTAATCCAGCGATTATAGCGAGGCTTCTTTTGATTTCCTGCAGGCACTTGATCAAACAAAGTGTCTGCATTAGAGACATGCATCACAATTTTTGTATTACTTAAGAGTTCAGCATCAGCGCTACTATTGGCGTAGCCAGTAAACTGTAACTTGTCAAATAATGGTATATTGGCAATGGGTATCAACACCAGTTGTTTTGATTACTAGATTTTTTTAGACTAAGTGGTTTCGCTAGATACATGCGACTTCTCTGTACTACATGCAATAACTAGCTAGCAGCAGGAGCAGTGTAGTACCATATATTCTACTACTACTGTACAATCAATACCTTGTGCATGAATGGCACCATAAAACATGTGCAATGTACTAGTACCTAGCTTCCCCATCTTGCTAATCTCTCTACACTCTCATACTGTGATATGTCGCCTTCTCATACTGTGATTCATCAGCCGGCCATTACAAACTAGTTAATAAAACGTATGTAAGACATCTTTTCATTTTGTTCACTTGTGCACCCTACAAGAATATTAAACCTACAGGGGAGGAATTGGTTCATCTGCTACTTCTTAATAATATTGGATTGGCTTCATAAGCACAATATAATATGTGATGACAAGCACTCGAAATTTGCATGTAACTTACCGCCATGAAGTTTCCTCTTTTCATGAATGATTTTACTCTGTTAATTACAACAATTTTGCTGAAGAAGCATCTGTTGCATTCCTCTGATAATATGTTAGTTATGAATATCATATGATGGTATGCCCAAATTAGATAATCTGCACATAATTATTAATTTAGTATCAAAATGCTCCTACTGATTCACATTAGCAGTTAAGACCATCACAGATTAATACAATCTAACCCTTGGCCGTCAACAACCGAGATCACTCCTATCCGCCCATACCAGTCACCCATGTAATCTCACTCCTCTTTTACATGTTTGCATCCATTTTGACTCAACCGACAAGGGATGCGCAAAAAAGCAAACATAGCATCTCAACAAGGTGCAATATTTATCATTTATTATGCATCATTCAAACAATAGATTTTAGTAAAGTCATATAGTTGGAGCTTACCAATACCACTCAGAGGCAGTGAGACAGGCGCAAAGAGTCTTGGGGGGGGATTTGATATCACATTCAGCTCAAAATCCTCAATTCTTGGTCAAATCCCCATACTCTTCTGTTAGCCTCCTGATAAAGTTCCTAGATGTTATCTGCCACAAAATGAGTATAAAGTTAATCAATATAACTGCAATTATTGAGGGGCAAAAAGAGAAGAATAGATAACCACCCCTAGGTTAATAGAAAACACCAAAATCAGTCCAGCTAATCTCACCTGACAATTGCAAACTCTGTCTACTTCCAATTGCCCAACTCCTTTGCAATTTAAATTAAGTAATACATTCTTGCAATCAGACAACCGTTCCTCAAACTCGCAGCATGCTACAAACAAACTCTTCTACTTAGACTGTTCTTCACCGCGCCGCCTATGGATAAACAGAAAAGTAAGTTCATTTGTTCCATTCTTTGCCTATCCCCATAAATCATGGACTTCAGAAATAGTGTACAAGATATCCTGTGAATGGTGCATGGTTATGTAGAAGACCGTCGTCAAGTATGTTAAGTATGTTAAACCTGACGATTTTTGCATATGGAAAATTAACTAGCAGATTGTGATATACAGGGTGTTTTGTAATATAAATATAACTTTACCATGTAACCTGACGAAGGTTACAACACAATAAAGTGGGTTCAAACTAGAAATTTGATGATGCATGCCAAGCAAGACCATTTTTGCATTATCAATGACACACCTTTTAATAAAGGAATCCTTTCATAATCCATAGGTCAAGTCATGTGCTATACTAGAAAGTTGATTTGAGCCCCTTCATAATACAAATCAATGTTTTATTAGTCAAAGATTAATTTTACAGCTCAAGGGCCATGGTATATATAGCAAGTATTTGAAAACATGCATTGCATTTATTATGGCCTAAACTGCTATCTTTCCCTCCTCTTGATAGAACAAATATCACATTTCTATATTTGCTTATATGATCAGAAGAGCACAAGCCGGATAAGAAGGCAGGAAAAAATAGCAAAATGATATGATACAGTATGAAATATATGCATCCATACATCTCAAAGACTTAACATAGACATTATCATAAGAATACATATCACCAAACCAGCAAAGTTGGATTGCAAATCATCAATCATACTTGGCAATATTTCATGACATCCAATACTGTTCTGTCCAAACAAACTAAACAAGTACACATGACACAACTTAGCATTCAGACATCCATGTAAGCATTCAAGAGTAGACATCTAGAAACTAACTGAGAGCCAGAATATGCAAGAGTAGACAATTAGACATCCATGTAAGCAGAGTAGCAGACAAGAGAGAACATCCAGAATTCAGCAATCAGCCAATCAACATTCAGGATTCAGAATATAAGCAACACTATTGGGTCCAAACAAACTACACATGACTACATGAGTACATGACACAAGAGTAGAATCAAGAGTAGAGAACATTCAGTGGAAATGTAGAATACACATGAGTACAACACTTCTGAATTCAGTCATTCAGCAATCAGCATTCAGGATTCAGCGCAACGCCACAACCATTCAAAGCATTAAGCATATGCTCCCAACTCCCAAGAGTTGTCACACATTCACACACCTGACCTGAGTCACACATTCAGAGTTTGTTTCAGTATTCAGACATTAAGATTTCAGATTCAGACATTCGATAGAATTCAATAGCGATAGCGAACAAAGAGACTAGCGAGAAGGGAAGTTGTGGTAGCAGAGCGAGACTAGCTCCCTTTGGACATTCAGACAACCATTGACACTTCAAACTCCCGAATTCATCATTCAAGATTCGCACAATTCATCAATTCAATAGACAATAGCGGATAAGCGAGCAAATGACAAGGGAAGGGAAGGGACTGAGAGCAGAGCGGCAGCAGAGATTGGGGTGGGA
Source organism: Ampelocalamus luodianensis (assembly GCA_036346255.1). NCBI lineage: Eukaryota > Viridiplantae > Streptophyta > Magnoliopsida > Poales > Poaceae > Ampelocalamus > Ampelocalamus luodianensis. The sequence continues at coordinate 91,722 of JAYEVH010000412.1, read as the reverse complement.
GTCTGCGGCGCTAGGTGGGGTGGCGGGTAGAGAAGCGAGGGTAGAACAAAGAAGAAAGACTCGCTAGGGAGCGGGAGGACGGCGCGCGAGGTGGAGCCATGGAGCAGAGAAGGAAGAGGACATCTGAGTGGAGGGCGCGCTTGAGGGTGGAGCCGTGGAGTAGAAAAGGGAAGGGGGAATCGCCATCGGAGTGGGGTGACGGCGCGGGAGAAGAGAGGGGAGAGGGGAGGTCAGCGGCGTGGGAGAAGAGAGGGGAGGTCGGCGGTGGGGGAGCAAAGGGAAAACTAAAGAGGCGTACCTCGATTCGATGGCGGGACGACAGCGTTTCCGAGGCGGCGAGCTAGATTCAGTGGCGGAGATGGCGTGGAAGCTCGATCCGGTGGCGATGAGGTCGAATCGGCGGGCTGGAACCCAGGGCGAGCTCCAATCGGCGGCGGGGGAGGCCGAACCCTAGCACGTGCGACGAATCAACAAAGTAGACAGGGGCGTCGAGGTGCTTTTCTTCTTATCTCCCGGTTGGCACCCGCCTCTCCTAGATGGTGCGGAGGCGGCGGCGGAGATGGCGTGGAGGCGGCGGGGCGACTGGAGATGGCGCGGAGGCGGCGGCGGAGATGGCGCAGAGGCGAAGGGGGGGGCGAAATGGGGGGAGGCGGCGGCGAAATGGGGGCAGGGGAGCTAGGGATTTGGGAGAGGAGAGGAAAGATGTGCGTCGATTTTTTTTCACGTGGTGGGGGAGTGCGCAATGCCAATTTTTTTTACCACGAAGAATTTTTTCCACGCGCGTAGATCAAAACAATTAACTTGACGGTTCTAACCGTCAGCAAAATATTTTTTATTGAGAGTTGTATAAAACCGTCAGCAAAATTCGAATTTTACTGAGAGGGTACTATTCCCGTGACCAAAATAGTAAACCTTGACGGCCGATGCGGGCCCGTCAGAAAAATTGGTGACCGTCAGGTTTTCCTAGCTTTCCAGTAGTGACAGACGGTTCTGGTTAAGAACTGTCTGTGACGTATCACTATCACAGACGGTTTGTACATAGAACCACATGTGGTAATTCACAGACGGTTCTTAACAATAATCGTCTGTGATGTCTGCGATTATCACAGACGGTTCTTCTTAAGAACTGTCTGTGAATTATCACAGACAGTTCTATTTACAATCCGTCTGTGATAGTTACGTATCAACACAAATGGTTCCTTTAGAACCGTTTGTGTTGAGGTATCCAGTATATCCTGTTTTGTAGTAGTGTCCCTTATATAGCTTTGAGGTGGTGGCAGTTGTCTATGCCAAGAGACTCCTTAATGGTTGAAGAATTGGGTACGTTGATGGCAGTTATAGTAAGAGAGATCACGCCCCACGTTCGCTTTGCGGTTTTGCCAAAGACAGAGAAATTAATATGTGCAGTTATACCGAAGGACAACGGCACATATTTATTACTGCATGTAATTAGACATAGCGTATGAGGTCCTTAGTCGATTGGATCCGCATGTCTGTGGTTCTTATCAACCATAGGGTGGTCGTGATTGACCTGGTTGTAGTAAAGCTTACGGCTATAAGATGATCGTAGTAGAAATTAGAATCAGTAGGTGGTCGTAGAAGCTTTTACGACCACGAGATAACAGTAGGATGACTTACCATCATATAGAGTGATCGTATAATAGCTTACGACCATTAGGTAATTATAATCTCTCTTATTATTGATGATGAGGGTTACTTTTAAATGTCGTATAAAGATATTATTATCTAGAATAAATATTACAGATAAATATTTTTATTAATTGAGGATTATTAGATCCTCTCAACTGTTATGTACGTACGTACATGGGCTGTCTATTTATTTCCTTGCTATATATGAAGTGTGTGAATATTTCCTTGCTAGTATTTCTTTTACTTGATAGTTTATTTAGTTCAATACTAATAATTTAGGAGCGCGTGCGTGCGCGCACCGTTTACGCAATGGTAGGAAGGTTGCTTGGCAACACCGCAGCGCCATCGGTCCGGACGCCAGTCCTTCGCGACCTCATGTACCCTTGCTCTCCCGGTGGTGCCCCACGAGTTCTTGATCGCCGATGATTTGGTCCCGTCCGCGCCTCCGTGCCGCACTCCAATCGTGGCGGCGTGGGTCATCTTCGCCGCAGCCGCCGCCGTCGAACAGACACCGGTAGTCTAGTGCCGAACGGAAGCCGCCCCGCCGATGCCCACGGACACCGGCCGGTTGGCGACGGCTCGCGAGCGACGCCTCGTTGTTCTCGGGGCACCTCGGTAGCCGTTGATGGTGGCGGCCACGCCGACGACGCTGCCGTTGAACCGCACGCCCACGGGCGCCTTGGTAGGGGTAGGCCGACTTCGGTGGTCGGCCGCCGGCGTCCACGATGAACATGAAGGCGTTAGTCATGAGCCCGCCTGCAACCTGTTGGAATTTTTAATCTTTCGTCTCTATGCTCGCTCCGAGAGACCGAAGCTCTCACTTGTCCTCGCGATTCTTGACGACGGCGAAGCAAAACAAATACGTTACATCACGGTCTTCCTTCACGTGATGGATGCTAGTAGTTGGAAATGAGGGCAATATTTTAATTCAGATTTTATTAGAAGGCAAATATTGCAAAAGACTAATGATGCATAAAACAAGATCGATAGCGCACAACTCATTGTACTTCACAATATATGAAAACCGTGATGTAAACAAGTCTATCAATCACACGAGAGACTTACGGATGGGTCCGATGAAGAGCAGAAGCGGCGCAGACTTGATGCGATCGCGTAAACGTAGATGTCGCAATGCAAGAAGCGGTCGCGCAGATCGCTGCCGAAACCTTATTGCGCACTGCGTGCGGTCTTCACGGCAACAACGGTTCGAGATACCGCTTCCCTTCTTCACGGTGCGCGAGAAGAAGAGTCGGCAAGGTTCGACGGCGCAGATACAACAAAGACGCATTTTCGAAGGAAGAAGGAATGGAGGCTATTCTTGTACACGCTATGCAATCGACGCCTCGGACATATATAGATGCGCATCGTAATCGACAGATTAAAATAGCCATTTACCCACCGTAATCGACACACTTAACCACCATTTACCCATCGTAATCGTTACACTTAACGATCATTTACCCACCGTAATCGTCATCATCACCCAATAAAGCCTCAAATTTAAACATTTGAATCTCATTCAAACAGAGAGAGAGAGATGCATGGTTCAAGCAAAAATAAGGTGGACTTGGTTCGCCAAATGGCGCGCCACGTCACGGCGACGGCCGCGCCGCAAGTCACAAGTCCCGCGATTTTTTCACGCTGAATACGCGAACGCAGCACGCAGCAGTGTGCAGTGTGTGTTTAGCCGAGCCCTTCTCATGCCATCCTCATCCATGTGTTACATGTTTCAAGGAGTGGCAAGGACTCCACCTTATATGTTGGTCACCTCCACCTTGCCTTAGCAATATGGTACTAACCCATAAATGTTTTGGAATTATAGAAAATGGGCCTCACTCATATGGGCCAATTTCTAACAATCCCCACCAATTCCAAAGCAAGAAGCAAAAAGGATATCAAAGATATTGTGTCAAGTATCTTGCAATATACTACTTTTAGTGTAAGTCCCGTGCGGGTTGAACTTACACCTAGAATGACAAGATTCATCTTCTCACAAATGATGAATGGACCATGCCTTGAATTCACAGCTTTTGTGATTAGATTTTACTTGAAATCTCAACTGATACTAGGCTGTCAAAGAACCGCGCCTAAACGGAGCGTTATTTGGTCATGCTCCCTTATCTGCTCATGAGCTTTCTAGAGAATGCCCTATTCTCGTGAACTACGACCTCACGCTTGGGCTCAAGTAGGTATATTCTTTCTAGGTATCCTGTGAGGCTAATACCTTTTCCTCATTTGGACAATGTAATATATTAAAGTTTTATGCCATCCTTCCATACAGTTGAGAGTAATTTGTCTATTAGGACATGGATTCAATGAATATATACTCTCTTGTTACAACATGAACTTGTTTTTCCCATTGCCTAAGTCACGGGATCTCCGATCAAAAAGGTATGGGTTATCGTTGAGTTGTAACTCCAATGGTCCTCATTCCCATGTCCATAGACGCAACGGAAATCGCCTTCCGTACTAGCCCCTTTGTGAAAGGGTCCGCGATTTTCTGCGTATATAATTCACGATAATCACTCCGAGTTCCTCAATTTTCGACGATTTAAGCCTACGCTTCACATGTCCGGAGGACTTCATGTTATCCTTAGTACTTGTAACCTTAATCAATAATTGTTTGATTATCACAAGACATTAGGATTGCCGGTATTGGTTTCGCAACCGATGGCAAGTCCAACATAAGCTCTCTAAGCCATTCACCCTCAACGAGAGTCGTGTCTAGTGCTACAAGTTACGCTCCATAGTTAACCTCGTCAATATAGTCTGCTTACACGACTCCATGAAACCGCAGCTCTGCTGAGTGTAAAGACATAACCACTTGTAGCTTTGATCTCATCTCGCATCAGAGATCCAATTTGAATCACTATATCCTTCTAATACGTATGATGCCCATAGTGAATTCCGTATGAGGTTGTGCCTCTCAAATAGCGCAACACTCTCTCAAGTGCCTCCCGGTGATCATCTCCGGATTAGAAGTAAACGACTTAATTTGCTCATGACAAATGATATGTTAGGTCTTGTGGCACCGGATAGATACATAAGTGATCCAATAATTTGTGAAAATCTTAATTGATCTTTTCCTAACCCTTGATTCTTTCAAGCTTAATGCTTGCATCATAGGCGTTGGAGAAATTTTACAATTCTCATAGCCAAAACGGCTTAAGATTTTCTCAAAGATAATGGGATTGACTCAAAGTGATCCCATCCTCGTTCTTGATTAATTTAATATTGAATAACATCCGCCTCTCCTAAGTCTTTCATATCAAAGCATCGAGATAAAAAGATTTGACCTCACAATTACGGCAGTGTTTGTTCCAAATATAAGTATGTCATCTACATATAGGCACAAGATCACTCCTTGACCCCACCATAACGATAGTATACACATTTATCACTTTCATTCACAACAAAGCCAAGCAGATGTTAAAGTTTTATCAAATTTCTCGTGCATTGTTTAGGTGCTTGCTTTAGACCATATAAGGATTTTAATAATCTACATACCTTATTTTCTGTCTGCAAATCACAAAACCATCGAGTTGAACCATATAGATTTCTTCCTCCAACTCTCCATTAAGAAAAGCTGTCTTTACATCCATTTGATGGACATGTAGACCATAAGAAGATGCTAACGCAAGGAGCACTCGATGGTGGTTAGTCCGCGACAGGAGAATAGGTATCAAAGAAATCTTCTCCTCTTTCTCGGGTGTAACCCTTGGCCACAAGTCTTGCCTTGTACTTCTCAATAGTACCATCAGCCTTAATTTCTTTTAAAGATCCACTTACATCCTACTGTGTTTGCACCGATAGACGATCGGTGATCTCCCAAGTCCCATTAGCCATGATAGAGTCCATCTCGCTTCTGATCGCTTCTTTCCAATACTCAGATCGTAAGATGCATAAGCCTCTGAAAGGGTCGTTGGCACATCATCCACGAGGTATACACAAAGTCATCACCAAAGGTTTTTCAACCCTTTGTCTCTTGCTCCTCTAAGAGCTTCGTGACTAGATTGTTATCCTCCTCGTGATATCACATATTGGTTCGTAGATGGTGGGAGGTTCGTAAGTTTGATTATTCTCACTTTCAATATTTTCAATTTGAACATTCTCGGTTTGTGAAGTACTTCCTGCATTGTTCTCATAGGAAAATAATCCTCAAAGAATGAAGCATCTCTAGACTCCATTATTGTGTTAGCAATAATCTCAGAATTTCGATTTAGCTACTAAAAATCTATAGGTCGTGCTATTATGAGCATATCCTAGAAAAATACAATCGATTGTTTTAGGTCCAAGCTTTCTCTTTTCTGCAATGGTATATTGACCTTGGCCAAACACCCCAAGTTCGCAGAAAATTGACATTGGGTTTTCTCCTTCCATCCCTCATATGGAGTAATATCACTCTTTTAGTGATTACTCTGCTTAGGACGAAAGTTGTTTGTCAATATAGCTTCCCCACCATGTCTTAGGCATACCAAAGACTCTCTAACATGGCATTAACCAAGTCCGTTAGTGTGCGGTTTTTCCTCTCAACTACCCCATTTGATTGGGGTGAATATGGTGGTGTAAATTCATGGACTATTCCATGCTCGTAATGCAATTGAGAAAATTCATGAGAGATGTACTCTCCTCCACGATCGCACCTTAGTCTTTTATTTTCTTCTCTAGTTGGTTCTCAACCTCGGCCTTATAAGTCTTAAAGTAGTTTAAAGCTTCATCCTTAGTTTTTAGCAAATACACATAGCAAAGAGCGTGTTGCATCATCAATAAAAGTTAAAAATATCTTTTGCCTCCTTTTGTCAACAATTCATTCATTTCACACAAATCTGAATGAACAAGATCTAATGGTGCCAAGTTCTTTTGTCCTCTAATCCCTTAAAGGGTTTTCGAGGTCGCTTGCTTGCACACATGACTGACACTTTGATCCTTTGACAATTTCACATTTTGGAATTAAATCTAACTGGACATTCTAGCAATACTATCAAAACCAATATGACAGAAACGAGAATGCCAAATATTTGCCTCACATTTATTTAAACCATTGCAACATTCAGATTGTAACAAGACTCTAAAGTACTTAGGCGAACAAGCCTCCGCTCTCATAGCCTTTACCAACAAAATTCCCGAACTTAGACATTACAATTTTATTTGACTCAAAGACTAGCTTATAACCGTCCCTACATAGAAATGTAACCACTAACGAGGTTCTTGTTTATTGTAGGAGCATGTCGCACGCTCTTCAAGTGGACAATCTTCCTCAAGTAAGCTTCAGCTCTACCGTGCCAACACCAAGAAATGCATGCGACTGCTTCCCATTAGGACGGAGGAAGCCCTGCACGGTATGAAGAAAACAAGGAAATATCGAACATACGTGAACATTAGCACCGATATCAACCCACCAATCGCTGGATTGACATGTCAAAAACAACGTGAGAATTAATATACCCTCCTCGAAGTCGAGGCCTCGCCTATGATCACGCTGATGCCTTCTTCTTTGGTCGTTCACCATCTCTCTTTATGCGGAAATGACGCTCTTTCGCCATATGACCGTTTTCCCACACACAAAGCGGTGATGTTCTTCATATCCTTTTCTCGCTTTTCTTCTTAAAGCTAGTTGTCTTGTTCGTTTTGTTGGATTTGTACTTCTTTGCAACAGTCTTTTTCTCTATGAAATTTGCATTGTTCTGACCAGAAGTACTAGGTGCATCTTTTGCTCTTGCCTTTTCTTCCACATCGAGGGCAGCAATGAGATCTTCAACAGAAATCTCTTCCCTCTTGTGTTTCAAGCTAGTGGCAAAATCCCGCCAAGAAACAGGAAGTTTGGCGACAATGCCCGCAGCCACAAACTTAGGAGGCAACACACAGCCCAGATGCGCAATCTCACCAACCAATAGTTGGAGATCATGAGCTTGTCCAACTATGGACTTAGCCTCATCCATGGTAAAGTCAAGAATTGCTCACACATGTAGAGCCAACGACCGCTCTCGCCTCGCATATTTGTGCTCTAGTGCATCCCACAACTCGTGGCGGACTTATAGTCCATGTACACATCATAGAGCCGATCCGCGTAATGGTCGAAGGCGCCAAGAGCAAGTGTTGTTCGACATCGAACCGCATATATCGGTCAATCAGAACGGATACGTGGGTGGATTACCCACCACAACTCTAAAGACATGAGCGTAACTTGGCTCTAGTGCGCCATCTACTAAATTTCACTAAAACCTCTCGTGTTTCATAGCATCGAAGCTCCGACCATAGTTGTGTTGCAACAAAGTTTGCAATAAGGTTTCGGAGTGTTGGAAATGAGGCAATATTTTAATTCCAGATTTTATTAGAAGGCAAATATTGCAAAAGACTAATGATGCATAAAACAAGATCGATAGCGCATAACTCATTGTACTTCACAATATATGAAAACGGGATGTAAACAAGTCTATCAATCACACAAGAGACTTACGGATGGGTCCGATGAAGAGCAGAAGCGTAGCAGACTTGATGCGATCGCGTAAACGAGATGTCGCAATGCAAGAAGCGTCGCGCAGATGCGCTGCCGAAACCTTATTGCCGCCCCGCGCGTCTTCACGGCGAAGAACGGTTCGAGATACCGCTTCCCTTCTTCACGGTGCACGCCGAGAAGAAGAGTCGGCAAGGTTCGACGCAGCAGCATGACAACAAAGACGATTTTCGTAAGGAAGAAGGAATGGAGGCTATTCTTGTACACGCTTATGCAATCGGACGCTCTGCATATATAGATGCGATCGTAATCGATAGATTAAATGACCATTTACCCATCGTAATCGACACACTTAACGACCATTTACCCACCGTAATCGTTACACTTAACCAGTCATTTACCCACCGTAATCGTCATCATCACCCAATAAAGCCTCAAATTTAAACATTTGAATCTCATTCAAACAGAGAGAGAGATGCATGGTTCAAGAAAAATAAGGTGGACTTGGTCTCAAATGGCGCGCACGCCACGGCACGGCCGCGCCGCAAGTCACAAGTCACGCGATTTTTCACGCGAAAATCACGTGACAGCGCATGCGTGCGTGTGTGTGTTTAGCCAGAGCCCTTCTCATGCCATCCTCATCCATGTGTTACATGTTTCAAGGAGTGGCAAGGAATCCACCTTATATGTTGGTCACCTCCACCTTGCCTTAGCAATATGGTACTAACCCATAAATGCTTTGGAATTATAGAAAATGGGCCTCACTCATATGGGCCAATTTCTAACAGTAGCAACCCCTTGAACACCTTGTCTTCCAACGTGAATTGTACTAAAGCATAGCAGCACCTCTACCCTCTATTTGCTTAACGTGATGAAGCGCCCGCCTGCTCCGGACTTCACGTGATGTCTTAGTAAAAGTCGCGCCTCCGGTCCTTGCTTCTGCACGAGATACAAACCACAAAAGCGAACAAAGAAGAGCAGATTTCTCTCGGAGCAAAGCTCCTCTTTTGGTTTTTCTTATTACTTCTCTTCTTCTCAACACACGACTTACATGGCACCATGACCTCTTTATATACACAAAGAAACACAAACCGAACCGACTTGACTCACCCACGCACACAACCAAGAAACCCACTCGGATTCAACTTTCCAAGATAGAAATCAGAAACGGACTAAAACAAGATTAAAACCAACAATCACCCCCTTAATCTTGTTTCTTCTCTTTGATCACGCCAATCTCCTCTCTCATCTGAATTTCCAAATCTTCCTCTTTTACTGCACTCCCGTGTGTCATTCCTTCCTGGGCTGATACCGCCCTACCGCCTGTGCTTGCTCCATCTTGAGTCATGCACAAACCAACGCTTGTCGTGCCTCGCACCTGGACTGAACTCGTCCTTCCTTGCACGCCCGCCTGGACTGGAGCACCTGCTCCCACGACCACCTAGGCTGGAGCACCCGCTCCCACGACAACCTGGGCCGGAGCACCTGCTCCCACGACCACCTCGGTTTCACCATTACCTGAGCCTCTCGCTCCTTTCTCTTGGACTAAGTATGTCCACTTCCCCGCATACATCTTAGCTGAGGCTACACCGCCTCTCCCTCCTGCGTCAACTTCGTGTACGCCGCGCCCTTCATGCACGTGGGACTCGCCGCCCTCTGGAGCGCCCTGTGCGCCTTGCTGCGTGCTGTCTGGACCTCCCAAAGCTCCGCCTACTGCGCCTCCTGCACCAACTGCGTGACACTCCTGGGTCCCGCCATGTTCTGGTTCGATACCTAAGTACCACTCTGGCTCCTCCAGATCGTCCTTCACACAAACCGGTTTACAAGTTTTCAGGGAAATTTTGTACAACCGGTTCGAGAACCTTTTCACTTTCATCAACAGATCTTTGTTCTTGTCATAGACACACAAGAACTCATCCGCAAAGACCACCACCTCCCTGCTCCGCCATCCGCCGAGACCGAGTATATTGTTGCACAAACTCTGTATAAAGTAAATATCGTGCATCATCTTCGATCGCCATTCTTGCATTGCAACAAAGATTGATCCTTTGCCTCTTATCTTCACCGTCGAGCCGTCAGCAAACTTGATCTTCCCCGAAATCTTCTCGTCAAGCTCATAGAACATAGAGCGATCTCCTGTCATGTGATTGCTTGCTCCATTGTCCAAGTACCACTCATCAGTATGATCACGGTTGCCTCCCTCCGTGCGTAGTTTAGGAACTACGTTCTCTTTGTTCAACATCACCATGATTGGCGCCTCTTTGTCACATAAGGAGAAAAGCAGGGCTGGCTCGTCATCGTCTTCACAAGCTCGGATGAGATTTGCTTCCTCGTTCTTCTTCTTGTTTGGACAATCCAAGCATAGTGCCCATACTTGTCGATTTGAAACACTTTATGTGATTGCGACATTCCGCCGCGTAGTGACCGAATTCTTCACATTTAAAACACTTGACATGTGACTTATCACGTGATCTCGTCACCACCACCTTGCCTAACCCCATCTTCAGGTCCTCCTCTCGCCGCCTCACGCCCGCGCCCATGCTCGCTTCTTGTATCTCCTTTAATAGCAACACTGCCGTTATGGGACTGGTACCTCGCCATTACGGACTGATACCTTTCGCAGTAGCTCCTCATGCGCCTTGAGGGAACCGGTGATCTCTCGATCTTCTTTGTTTCAGATCCGGGAGTACATGAGCGTGGTGACGACAGTACGAACTTTTCGGTAGCACGCGCAGTATTTCTTCATCGCCATGCATTCCTCCATCTTGCCGCGAGAGAGACAACTGATTGTACAGTGAAGTCAACTTGCCGGCGAACTCGCCCACCGATCGGGTTTCTCCCATCCGAGATTCTCGAACTCGCAGTGCAAATTCGAGCCGCACCTCCTTCACACGATCAACTCCTCGTGCATCTTCGGCGCCACCCACGCCTCACGTGTCGTCTCCTTGCCGATGAGCTGCCGCATCATCGAAGTCCGCACCGCACGGTAGATGATGGCCAAAGCCGTTTGGTCCACCTTGTCGTCCACCTCCTTATCCTTCGCCTTCGGATCAATCGCATTCTGCACTTCGAGCGCGCATGTTCGCCTTCATCTTCATAGCCCACACCGGGTAATTGTCGGTCGTCAGGACAGGATATAGGAGAGAGAACGGTCTATCCCGGGTCTTCACCTTGTCTCCCATGATCTTCAGGTACCACTAAGATCAGAACGCTCTGATACCAACTGTTGGAATTTTTTTAATCTTTCTGTCTCTATGCTCGCTCCAGAGAAACCGAGAAGCTCTCAGCTTGTCCTGCTGATTCTTGACGCACGAAGCGAAGCAAAACAGCGTTACTCCCCTGGTCTTCCTTCACGTGATGGATGCTAGTAGCAACCCCTTGAACACCTTGTCTTCCAACGTGAATTGCACTAAAGCATAGCAGCACCTCTACCCTCTATTTGCTTAACGTGATGAAGCGCCCTGCCTGTTCCGACTTCACGTGATGTCTTAGTAAAAAGCTGCGCCTCCTGGTCCTTGCTTCCTGCCGGAGATACAAACCACAAAAGCGAACAGCAAGAGCAGATTTCTCTCGGGAGCAAAGCTCCTCTTTTTGGTTTTTCTTATTACTTCTCTTCTTCTCAACACACGACTTACATGGCACCATGACCTCTTTATATACACAGCAAACACAAACCGAACCGACTTGACTCACCCACGCACACAACCAAGAAACCCACTCGGATTCAACTTTCCAAGATAGAAATCAGAAACGGACTAAAACAAGATTAAAACCAACACAGCCATGGTTGCCGTCTCTGGAGCAGTCCAGCAGCTGTTGCTCCGAGAGGGACACCAGCTCGCCGGTCTCGATCTGGTGGATGCCTTCCACGGCCGCCACCGCAGAGAACGCCCAGCAGCACCCTGCATGCATGCATCTCGACCACCCTCATCAGCTAGCTCGTCCGTGAACCATGTCGATCCAACGTACTGTACATATACAGAGAGGGTATATATGCTTGATTATTACCGCATGGGCCTTGGTTCTTGACATCAGTGACGGCGCCTTTCTTCCTCCAGTCGACGCCTTGCTCGTCGTCGGCCGAGAGGCTAACATTCTTGTACTTGAACCCGGGCAGCTTGTTGGCTCCAGACGACGACATGGGCTTGTACCCGGTGTACATGGCTACGAACTCCTCGTTAGTCAGGTCGGTGAACTCGTTGGTTCCCAGCCGGTACTTCTTGTCCCCTGCGGCGTTGGACCGGTCGATAAACTCAACGTTAGCCTTGAATACCTGGAAGCGCCGCGCCTTCTCAGCCTCGTCCTTGTACGTGCGACCGTGCTCCGCCATCCACTCCTCGTGCCTCGCCTTCACCGCCGCCTCCTCATCGGCTGTGGATGCTTCGAGCGCGCAGGAGGCACGGTTGTTCGCCGTGGTCGTTACTAACAGGGCGACAAGGAGCAGCAAGGCCGCCGTCATGGTCAGGGGCTTGTTGCAAATTATGTAGGACGCCATGATACGACCCGATCGAGTGTCTATGTGCACGTTTTTAGAGAGAATACAAGGACAGACGTGCACACTCAAATGCCAAGCTAGCAGCTGATGGTTTGGTGTACACTGCGGCAGCATGCAGGGTGCCGAGGGGTTTATAAAGATCGAACCAGAAGCTACGCCTGGAGCTGCATGGATGCATTCATACAAATAAATTAATTGCCTTCGTGGATTGTAGGCCACGTTCGACCGACCGATCCCCTGCTTCGCAGGACGTTAGCTCCACGATGGCATCCCTTCTTGACTGGCTTTTCTTTTTTTCTTCTCTTCCTCTCCCTATCAAATTAAAGTCGGTTTATTTACCCGTCCATACGTACTACCTAGCAAGACTTTCAGCGTGTCCCTAACTGAGAGAGATCGAGGTGAAGTCGAGGTTGGTTTTTCTTTTCTTTGCGTGAGAATGAAAGGAGGCGCGGCGAGGAGACGAGATGAACAAGGTGAGGTACCGCAAGGCTGAAATTTCGGTCGGTCTGTGAGTAGCCGCGAGTGTGCGAGGAGTTGTAAACTTGTAGTAACTCCGAGCGACCTGGGCAGGCGGAAGCAGGGGAGGTGGTTGCTGCTGGTCGGCCAGGTCAGGTCCCTCTCCATCGCAATATGGCATGGCGCCGCCTGTTCTACTGTTTCTTCCCCGAGTACGTGTCCGCGCGCTGCTTCCCACTCTCAGTATGTTTCACTGCATCCCTCTTTAAAACACGGTATAAATGAAAATGAAAATTACCGAAAATGGTCTCTCTTTTTTGTTTATGCTGACGTAAATCACGTCTCAAGCCCAATTTTTGTAGTATACTTGATTATCTCAAAACAATCGAGCCATAAATTTTTAGGACTATTTATTACACCATGATTTGAAAAAGGCATACACGTACGAGAGTGGCATCCCTTCTTACCTAGTTATTCTTTTCTTCTGCTCTTCCTCTCCCTACCAAAGTCGCGGTTTATTCACCCGTCCATACGTCCCTAGCTGTGGACTTTGTGCGTCGTATATACGCTAGCTGTGGACTTGACATTCGATGAAGCAAGTCCTAACATTAATTAATCGGTCAGTCCGTCCATTATTCGTTGTTGGCACTAATAGCACGTCAGTTATAGTACTACCTTCTGACCAAGAAAACTCAATTAGCTAGCTAGCTAGATCGTCCCCCACGGTAACGTGCAGCCACTACTATGGAAATAATAATACTAGAAACTTCATCACATCCGATTGACCAAAACCGTCAGTATTAAATATAATCACAGACGATTTTGGTTTAGCGACCGTCTGTGTTACTAGCTACGCTAAAAATCATGTGTGAAGAGATAATATCATAAACGGTTCATGTCACATCCCAAAATCCTAATTCTGGGACTATGTATTATAAATGCATGAGGAAAATCACTTTGATCATTTGTATATGAATTTTTGCCATGTTGAATTTGGTTTTTGAAATTAAAAGCAAAACTTGAACTACAATAAAAAAAAAGTGCTAAAAAGGAAATAGATAAAAACAAAGAAAATATATTCAAAGGATAGAATTATTTTGGGCCTATTATCCTAGGAATAATTCACAAATACTTTTATATGAAATCTTATTTAGAAAAACACTTACAAAAGAGCAAAACAGAAACTTGTCTGAATTTTATAGAAATTCACCGGAGGTCTAAACCTCTGAAAATTTTACAGGAGAAACTAAATTAGGTCACAAGCCTACACAAAAATTTTCATTAATTTTGGACTTCATATGACCAGTTTTTTCAAATTAGCAAAGAAATCAACAGAAAATATAAATCCCAAATCTAATCTCACTCCCTCACCTCTCTCTGACCTGTGGGCCCCACCCACAGGGTTCTTCCTCCACCTTGGCACGGCAACGGCAGCACACGCTCGTGAGAGCTCCGCCGCACCCACCGTTTTCCTCGATGCCCATGGTTTTGCAACCATCCACACCTGCTCCGTCACCTCGCCATCAAGCCGCACCCATCCCTGTCTGGCCGAAGCCCATGCCTGCCAGTACGCCGGAGACTCCGCCACTTTTGCCTGCGGTCACCTCGGCCTCTCCTCGTTGATCTCCGCCGCCTTCGCCTAAAATAGGACACCCTAAGCTGCACCTTGTCCTTTCCAACTCTATGCGCTCACTCACTCCTCTTCTACCTCACGCATTCGAGCTCTAGAGCTCAAGGAGCATGAGCCCTAATTCGGCCGTGGGCCACCACCTTCGTCCTCGATGCCGTGAAGGGTTTTGTATCACCCTTACCGTGTCATATCATGTTCCAGTGACCACTGATGCCATCCCCTCACTAGATTTCATACTCGATTCACAGGATCAGCCGAATTGACCCTTTGTCCTCGTCTCTGACCAGAACCGCCGCTCCAGTCGTAGTTGGAGCTCCACTGCACACCAAGCCGATTATTCACGCCTGGAGCATGCAAGACCATCACCAAGCTTCTCCGACCATTGGACGATCCTTTCCATTGGTCGAACCTCTTCTCCACATATGACCGACCTCGCCGCCTTGACTCGTCGTCGACCAGTCAACTCTGAACATCTCCAAACCCCCTCTCGCTTCTGGTATGACCCTAGTAGCCCCTAGATCCTTATGCGTGCAACAGATAGTAAAGGGCATAGCTCATTTGCAACTACACTCGTTGCCGTAGCAGCTCCTCTGCTCGACACCGGCGCGTCGCCGCGTTAGGCCACCTCCGGCCTCGCTGTCGGTGCCGGCGGGTGTGCAAGGGTACGGAGATTCCGTTTTGGGCACTCTCCGACCCCTACGAGCATCACGCCGCCAGCAAAACGCGCGGGCGCTAGCGCCACCGCACGGCTTTTGCTGGACGAGCACTGTAGCTCGTCATTAGCGTCTTAACTATGGTCATTAAGACCAAATCAATATTTAGTTGTCGGATTAGCCCTAATGATTCACTAACATGCGGGCCCCACAACTTAAGTGCACAATGAAACCCCCTTCCGACCACGTGTAGTCGAACCTCTTTCCGATCAGGTGGTCAAAACCTCCTTTTGACCAGGTGGTCGAACTCAACTTCAAACCTTAATAACTTTTGCTAGAAAACTCCAAATGAGTTGATCTTTGTCTCTAAATTTGTATAAAATTATAATATACCTAATTTTGCAAAAATAATTGTATTTGGTTACTGTTAGGATTTATTTGGATTATTTAATTGGTTTTTGGCTCTTTTTGCATTAGACATTGATTGTGCGAACGAAATCTCTGACGACCAACCAAGCTTATATTTAGAACAACCTGAGCAAGGAAAGCACCCCCTTTGATCATGTTGATCCCATTATTTTAATTATTATACTTTGTTTTGTAAATCATATTATGCATACGTGTATGTTTTGTATGAAAATGCTATTGTTGGGAAATCGGTAGTTGTAAATTCTACTTGTTGCGTATGTCTCCTTGAAATATTGGTTCTTTACTGTTGTAGCTATTAGATTAAGGGTTAGACAATATATAATGTCATTTGGGATTATTTGAGTGCAATTATCGCACAAATGTAACTAGAGCGATAGATTTTCCAAAAATTGATAAAAGTACAGTATGTTAATTTGATAATTTAGGATATTTTGAAAATAGTCCAGATGAGATACCTATGTTATTTTGTATGAAAACAAATTAAAAAAAAATTAGACGCGGACGAGTTATATTGTATTATGAAAAAGTGATGATTGTAACTCACTAGTAGTTAGGATGGAGATCTCGCCCGTAGTCGATTAAGGACTGAAGCCAGCAACTCTAAGACTAAAACCTAATCATACAACCATATGTGCTAGTGTGGGATGGTCGTAGCTAACTAAGTTATCGGATCTTAGCCTTGCATGACAGTAGGCAAAAGTAGTGTGCGCATACCGAATGACAGGTATGCCGACGCAACTGTGGATGCCTCACTTCGATAGGTTTCTATTTGGGTGAAGTGAGGGACTCACTCAATGGGTTTTTATCCGGGTGAGTGAGGATCCTCATTCGATGTGTTCTTTTATTATTATCTGAGCGGATGAGGATAATGATTCGCAGGGCTAGTGCAAGGTTAGGGCTAGATAATGTAAAGGTTGCGCCACGAACTCTAGACTGCTTATCTTCGGTAGTAAGCAGTGATATAGAGATATTTCAGGTAACTGGAATACCACGTACTATGGGTAAAGTTGTACACCTCTGAAGAGTGATAAAATATTCGAATAGCGACGCTCGCGGTCATGAGCATGCTTAGTGCGGCTGGTATGGCGGTAGTCTTGTTTTTCCAAAAACTGCTTTGTCACAAAAGATTGGGGTAATGATATGGGGTTTTCATTTGTTGAGTTAATTGCCATTTCTATGGCTGGATTGCTATGTCTATAGCAGAACTATCATTTCTATGACTGGATTTGCCATGTCTATAGCAGGACTGCCATTTCTATGGTTGAACAAGAATTTGTCAGTGCTATTTCTATGGCTGAACATGATTATATTTTTGCTTGCAACCGATTAGGGTTGCAGGTGTTGTTATTGTTTGTTCAGTTCTTTACTTATTGTCCTGTACTTATTTATAATGCTCTTTTAAATTCCGTTGCAAATTATTACTTATGCGTATTGCAAATAAAAATAGATTTGAGCAAAATAACTTGTAGAGTAGAGCCTCTTTATTTGACAACCTTGCATCTAATATAATCTTTACGATACACTACAAGTCTTGTTGTGTACACAAGTACTCAATCTTGCTTAATATGTTGTTCAGAGATCGAAGATGCGTAGATACCGGGCAACGAGTTCTTTACTTTCGGCACTAAAGGGTTCGGTGATGGGTCTATCTAGGCTTTGTTCCTTGTCGGTTGCCTGCGGGATCGGATGGGCATGCCGCTGGACTTTTTCTACTTATATTATGTCTTCCGCTGCTATTTTTGTTTTACTCTGATTACTGCTTTTATTTAGCCAGTCGACTGTGAATGTAATAACTTGTAATAGCTTAAGTAGATTACCCTTTTGCTTTACTTTTATACAAGATTGTATGGATGTTATTGCCAAATATTGTGAATATGTGTGCTAGCCTTTAATCTTGGGACTAACACGGTATACACATAGGGTTTTCAGGTATTCCATGCCCGGGGGTCCCATATTTCATGTTAAAAATCATTTGTGAAGTATCACAGACGGTTCATAACAAGCACGGTCCGTGACTAAATATCACAAATGGTTTTTTTCTTAAAATCGTCTGTGATACTTCACAAACGGTGTTTAATACAAACCGTCTATAATAATTAACTCATCACAGACGATTTGTATTAAAAAAAAAACCGTCTGTGATATTTCGCCGCCCAAACTTTCAAAACCAAAGCGGCGTCGCGACATCTCAACTACTCTAGATCGGTTCCGCGACCCAAATCCCCTTATATATATTTCCCGTAATGTACACCTTGGTCCTGCAAGCGATGGATTTAACCCTTTTCGAAACATGAGTTCAAAGCACAGTACTTGGTATGTGATGCTTGTTCCTTACAACCTACCACCTTGGATTTGCATGAAACAAACATCTTTATTTTTTTTCAATGATCATTCCTTGACCACATTCCCCTGGGAATGATATTTATGTATATTTGCAGCCGCTAATCGATGAGCTCTTACAGCTATGGGAGGGTGTGGAAACATTTGACGCTTCTTCACAGGAGAAAATTTCTCTCCGAGCTCTACTACTATGGACTTTGAATGATTTTTCGGCATTAGCTTACCTATATGGTTGGAGTACAAGTGGTAAATATGCATGTTCATCTTGTGTTGTATCTACAAAATCATTTCGCCTAAAGAAGGGTTCAAATATATGGGTCATCGTCGATGGTTGCCACGGGGTCATTTGTATCGAAGTCGAAAGAGGCAGTTGATGGCACTGAAGAGATGGAACTTGCACAAAAAAAAACTTTGATTGGTAGCTCATCTTTGAGAATGTTGTAGGGCAAAGTGTTTATGTTAGGGAAAAAGGTAAGTGTGGCAAAAAAAAAAAAAAGGGAAATGTGAAAAGAAACCTGAAGATTGGTTAAAAAAGAAGTCAATATTCTTCACTCTACCATATTGGGAGGGGGCATTCACGTATTTGCCACTATACTTGCATGCGAGTTTTTGTTTTTGCCACTGTTGTGAGTATGACATGTGGTCCCGGGACCCACATGTCATACTCACATAAAGTGGCAAAATCTAAAACTCACTCAATTGCAGTGGCAAATACACAATTGTTCCTATTGGGAGCACAACATGGTAAGGCACAATCCACATGTAATGCATATAGAGAAAAATGTTTGTGATAATTTTATTGGAACATTATTGGATATCGATACTAAAACAAAAGATGACCTTAATGCACGACTTCACTTGAAAGAAATTGGAATCAGACCTGAACTTCATCCTGTCGTAGACGATAAAGGAAAACAATTATTGCCCTTGCACCTTTTATTATGTCTAAAGAAAAGAAGGAGATTCTTTGTTCAGTAATCAAGAACATTAGGACTCCCGATGATTATGCATCAAACGTTTCTACGTGTGTCAACATGAAAGAATGTACATTGAATAGTCTCAAAAGTCATGACTATCATGTTATACTAGAAGATATTCTTCCCATAGCACTTCGACCCTGTTACCCCAGCAAAGAAGTCATGACAATAGTTATTGAACTAGCTAATTTATTCAAGAAGTTATGCTCCAAAGTGTTAGATGTCTCTAAGCTTGACAAACTTCAAGAGAGTATTGTGATGACACTTTGTAATATGGAAAGAATTTTTCTTCCATCCTTTTTTACCGTCATGGTGCATTTAATGGTGCACTTGGTTAAAGAAGTTAAACTTGGCGGTCCAGTGCACTACCGGTGGATGTACCCTCTAGAAAGGTATGAAACTTTGCTTTATTTTTTTAGCTTAAGTAATTCATAGAAATAAAATTCTTGCTTAATTATATGTAGATCATTTGTTCGGCTAAAAGCGATTGTGCGCAACAGAGCTTATCCAGAAGGTTATATTGCTGAAGGATATCTTGCTGAAGAATGCTTGACCTTTTGTTCAAGATTTCTAGAAGGAACTACACGTTTTACAAGACAATCTAGAAACCCTGATCCTTCAGACAAGATAAAGGACTTGTATATGTTTGGTAGTGCTGGTGAACCAATTGGAAAGACTATCACAGTAGGCCAGATTGATAACCAGATTCTTCTTCAAGCACATTGATATGTCTTGCGACACTGTGATGAGCTTGAAGATTTTCGTAAGTGTGTATCACTACAATATTTTACTTATTTTGTTTTACACAACTTGGTGAAATGACATCGCACAATTGGTCTGATTGTTGCAGAGAATTCGTGGATCAAGAGAAGAGCAAACTATGTCACTTACCTAATTTGACATATGCCGACATCAACAAGTTGATTAATAGACACTTTCCTGACTGGTTGAAACAAAAGGTACAATTGACCATGTATCTATACTACGAATTTACATAGACAACTAAATGTAACTACTCTTGCATACAGGTTTTACAAAATAATGGACTAGGCATCACTAAAAAGATAAGAGCATTGGCTGCAAATCCAAACAAATGTGGTGTGTGCTATAGTGGCTATATCATTAATGGTTTCAGGTTCCACACTATGAGTCATGAGACTGGGCGTGTCACACAAAATAGTGGTGTGGTGAACATTGCAGATGATGGGGTTAATTATTATGGCAGATTTCTGACATTATGGAGTTTTCATAAGATTACAAGGTGGTGCTCTTCAAATATGATTGGTTCGATGTTTATCACCGATCTGGCATAAAAAAAAGATGAATTTGGATTCACTCTCGTTAACTTCTCTCGGAAAATACACACTGGAGAGAGGTTAGAGCATGATCCTATTGTCTTTTCTTCCCAAGTGGAACAAATTTTTTATGTGGAAGATACAAAAAATGAAGGATGGAATGTGGTGGTGGGAGTTAGGCATTTTGAGATCCAACAAAAACAAACTCATTATCTGATATGCACTAGCAGAGGCGTCTTGGTTAATAGGTATTTTTAACATGGTTTCCTTATCATCACTGATAATAGCTATACTAGCTGATAAAAACTGAAAAGGGTGTCTGGCTATACGTACTTTATCATACACAGATACTTCATTTGATTTCTTTTCAAATATTTTATGATTATATCATTTGTATGCTTCTTTGTAATCGTTGAATTTCTTGAAATGGAATGCAGTTCCAACAACTACAGTATGATACTCATCATAGGTTTGTATCCTACTGGATAAAGCTTGTTTAGGGTTTATATGCCCTTCAGGGTCTGCAAAGAGGAAGAGAGATCTCACTAGATCACATCCGTGGTAATGAAAGGGTCCATAGCGGTAATTTCGTCCCCTGAGTTTGATGGTACTAAGTTAGATGTCACAAATAGGAATTCATGGCCTACTGTATGCATATATGTGCTAAAAGAAGATAAAAAGAAACTGGGGAATCACTTAATAAGAAATTCTTACTATTGTTCAAAACTCAAAGTACCCCTTGTTAGATGTACGAGCGTGTTGGGATACTTTCCAATACATGTACCAATTATTGTTTTGAGTTTTACAAAACCTTTGATTCAACTACTGGTTTCCTCCAGTCATGTACAAAAATACATGCTATTGTCTTTGAGAGGTACTGAGACAAGATATCTGACACCAGAGATTATTTTTGAGAAGATAAATGAAGCATTCTGATGTGTTGTTTGCGTAGTTGTAGCTAAAGCAACAACCAAAGATGCAATTCATGTGGGAATCTCTTTCTCCCCTCTAACTATACTATAGCCTAGAGCAGTGAAAACCCAGGTACAGACACGAAAGGAAGATAAATATTCAATGGATTTTAGAGGAAAAAGATCCTATTTTAACGAATCATACGTAGAGATATTGCTAGCACGCAAAAAGTGAATGGTATTTCATAACTAATAGATTGAGCAGCAGCTCGTAGACTGCCTGAAAAAAGAATATTTCTTATTTGAGCTATATCCTGCCATAAGATGACCAATATAAGCAATACTTGAAATGGCAATCCATAAAAAAAACACCAATACTAAGATTGGCTAAACAAAATGATATCCCAAAGGGATAACTAAAAAACGGAATAAAATTATATGACTGTTATAGAAGGTCCAATGCCAAATAAAGGAATATGACCTCAGGATGGTAGGATATCCTCCTTAAAAAGTAGCTTAGTTCCATCGGCTATAGCTTGAAGCAGTCCTAGGGGGCCAGCATATTCAGGACCAATACGTTGTTATATTGACGTGGATATTTCTCTTTCTAACCACACAATTACGAGTACGAGAATTGAAAGACATGAAAATTATCAATTCTCTACGGCGTCTAGGAGATAGGTAGAATATTTTTAGGAACAAGAAAATCAGAAGAATATTTCTCTCTATACACTACCATTCTGTGTCTTCAACTTCTATTAGTTTCTTTTCTTCTTTATGCAATAGCTATAGTTTGATATAGAATCCATTTCTCAAAGTAATGGAAACCATTTTCGTATAGGAAATGGTTCTAAAATCACTATTCCATCTTTTAGGTATTGTGAAAAGTGATACCTGTGAAGATTGTGCATTTTAGTCACATTCAGATCCGCTTTTCGAGTCCATGATATAACCAAATTAGATGGATATTCCACCTGTTTAGCTAAGAAAGAATATGGACCAACACATCGGCACACTGAATATTAGGGTGGGAGGGGGGAGCTGGCGGTGTGGCAGGCTCGTTGCCGGGTGGGGTGGTGGGGAGGCAGGGGCACAGGGGCGAAGGAGGCATGCGGAGCTACGGTGGGGCGTTGAAGGAGGATGGAGGCGATAGGCGGAAGGAGGAGGGATGCAAGAGGCGGTGGCGGTGGAGGTAGACGATGGTGTATCGACTGTTCTCGTCCCCATGTAAACACTGCACTAAAGCAACATTGATGTCGTCACTCCCCGCCAAGCAGTCAGTGATAGGTCTGGATATCTTGCGATCGACCGCGGTGATTTCGACAACATCCACTCCCACGTGTCTTCTGTCCCTCCTCCGGCCATGTCTCCCCCAACTCTGGCGAGCTACGCGCACCTCCCTCACCATCCCTGCCCCCTCTTCTACTGTTGATGGCTGGTGTCACCGCCACCACCTCGTTGTCCCTCTCCCCCTCCTCCACCATGCTGCCATTGTCCGCCCTAATATTCCGTTGGTGAGAGTGTCGTCGCCACCCATCGCTCGCCAACCTCCCACCGCGGGGCCAACGCTTCCACGTTGGTACCCTTGGATGTTCTAGGATGTTCTTTACTCAGTTATATGCATGGCAGTCGATGTTACCAGTAGATTTGTACTATCCATGATGGTATTGTTCACCATCGATGCCGCCGTGCCGAGGCACCGATCGAGAATTATATAACTTCAACAACAAAAACATCAAATATATATATATATATATATATATATATATATATATAACGTGCTAGAGAATTATATATCATCAAGCATATTAAAGGATATTAATGTTCACGTATTTATGTTATCGGATATCCATTTTTCTAATTTATCCGATAACTTCTTGATATTCTATTAGATACGAATACAAAGCAGATATTAATTGTCCCATATCATAACACACGTCCCATGAAAAATTTCATAAACGAACATATCGAATATAAATTTAATCTAGAAAATATAAACACATGCAGATATTTTACAGATACATGATTGGACATATATTATGTGACTCGTTTTCACCCACTAGATATTGCAGCAAAATACTTGCTTTGGCACACTATTTTCTTAGTTTTGCCACTTAAGAACTTCCCCGTCTTTTCCATTGGAAAATTTTTCCACCTCCCCACTTCTTCAACCTCCCAACAGAAATCCAATATCCTGGCCGGTGTTGTGCCTCCCCATGTAGGTGCTCCCTCAAATCCCCATCTCTTGGCTAGTGTTGTGTGCCCCCCACCACACAGGTGCTCCCCATTTCCACTATATGCTGTAGTTTCCACAGTTAAATCAACCTAAGGTAGCCTACTGCAATTATGCATTGTGCCTCCATCACGATTGTACCTCTCTTCTTTTTTGCAATTCATCAAGATTGTTCATCAATAGAATCAGCACTAGAGACCCTTTAGGCCAACCTCCATCGATCTGAAGTCTAGAGACTCGCCGCAACAGTCACAGGTGGCCATTGCCGGCAACTTCTAGATTATTTTTTCCTCTTCTCAATCTCACTCTAGAACTTATGGATTTTGCTAGTTATTAAGGGTGTTTGTTATGAGTTGTGAATCAAACTATCCTAATTATTTTCCCTTTGTACCCTGTTATGTTCCTATGGGATCTCACATGATTAGTCGTATATTAGATAATGCAGTGCATTGTAGGACCTCATGATAAGTTCAATCTATATCATACCATCTCTTAAGTTCTAAAGAAAATAGAAATGATAGTTTTAGGATTTTCAGAACATGTATTTTATTTCTCCTGTTCCACTGTTTGAAGTTGATGCCAAGTGAAATACAAGTATTTATTGTATGACCTACATGACCAGCTATCTGATATAGATTGAACTAAAAGAACTTCAATGACATGTTCCTCTAGTCCATGTTTCCTTTTTTTCATTACATATGTACAAGAAGTGTTTTCTCTCTGTTAGCTGATTCATGATTTGCAACTAAAAGGAAGATGTACTGATTATCGTTCTTTAACTTGTAGTTGCAGAGCATAGAATTCTCTAAACAATTTGTAGCTCATATGACTGTATGATCTATGCATATATTTCCCTATCATTAGATTGTTGGTTGACTTTCGAATTTTTCTTTGCTCTAGCAAAGATATTATGGCCAGGGCACCTAGACGATTGGAAACTTGAACTTTCCGGCACAAGATGCAGAAAATGTGCAACTCCATGAAGATAATTTACAAGGTCCTCCAGAGATTGATAACATATTACCAGAGAGGCCTCATGAATCTACTAGGCCAATTAAGATTATATGTAAGTTTCATAATTTATTTTTCAGATATATACATAAGTGTGATTTGCCCCAGTTACACACCATTGTGCTATTCCTACATGTAGGGCCAAATGGAGATATGCGGCAGATTCTAGGGGAATTTTGAGTTAAAAATTTGTTGCACATAGACGAAGGAAAGATAATTTTGGAGACTGATGAAAATGGTGTTCCAAACGAAAGGCCAGCTTCTATTCTTGGCCAATATATTGGCCAGCTAGCAGGAATTCAATATTTGCACCATTGAACATTCCTAGATGGGACAACGAATTGTTTGTGAAGAAAAAGGAGAACATGATCAATCATATGGAGGTAAAATTTTCATTACATTGCACCATAAATCACTATGTTCACTTAACATGCTAACAATCAACTTT
Organism: Ampelocalamus luodianensis; assembly: GCA_036346255.1. Taxonomy (NCBI): domain Eukaryota; kingdom Viridiplantae; phylum Streptophyta; class Magnoliopsida; order Poales; family Poaceae; genus Ampelocalamus; species Ampelocalamus luodianensis. The sequence goes on along the minus strand of JAYEVH010000412.1, from coordinate 66,740 downwards.
ACTTGTTGAAAGAGAAATTTAACTATCCTCCTGAGACAAAGCAGCTTACATGAGACTGGATCCTAATGACTATTAGTAAAAGGTGGAGAGCCTACAAATCTCGTTTGAAGAATAAATATTTCAATCGTCATGAGAGGTCTTTGGATGAAATTTTGAAAAATGTTCCAAAAGGTGTTAATGCACATCAATGGGAAGCTCTTATTGGAATGTGATGTCAGGATTCACACGCGGTGATGTCTTCATTTTCTCATGCTTCAACTAAACATAGAAATTAGTTTGTTAACATCAGTATTGACTGAATCTGTTGTATTTGCAAAAATTATGTGAGAATAGTACTCAGTGTGCAAGGCAACAAAAGAACCCGCACACAACCGGGAGAAAAAGCCATGCTAGGCTAAAAAAGATATGGTGGTATATGTTCTGTCTCTATATTTTGTTTCTTGACCAACTAAAAGATCTTCTAACAGAAAAATTAATAAACCTTTTACTATACTTTATTGTATAGGAAACATTAAGGAATGCAAAGGTGCACAAGATTGACCTATGGGATGATGCTCGTAAGAAAAAGGATGGCAATTATACTAATGAGAATATGAAGACACTAATGGTATATTTCAGTCTTATGGTTACAATAAAAATAATTAGTTCATAGTATAATGACTTGTTTATTTCAATAGGATATAACTTATGAGGAATTAGCAAAAAGGAAAACAAATAACAATGGGAGCCTGTCATGTGAAGATTATAGCGAAGTGTTTAAAGGTGTAATTGGAAAAGAGTCCAAACTTCGAGGGTACTATGATGATAAGTATTGGAGCCAAGTAAAGGTTTCTCAAGGACTAACTTTTGTTGAGCAATTTGAGCAAGAAGAAAAGCTTCAATTTGCACTACGATCAATGAGAGATAATGTAGAAGACATAAGAGATGAGGTGAAAATGATGCGTGCGTTCATGGCCAAAAAGTTTCCTTGAGAGGATTGGAGAAATGCAATGTTAGCGGCAGAAAATGATGAAGTTACCATCTGAACCCATCTTTTTTTGTTCAATGATAAATTGATGAACATTGATGTATTATGGTCATGTTCTCATTGCAGGTTGATCTCTTTGAAAGAGTTGTTGATAATGATATCCGACATGAATTTGATAACGACCTTGAAGAATCAGATGGCAATGCGCACGCTCCACCAAATACTATGCAGGTGATGTAGTGGTTTTCCATTTATTTTCTTCATTGATAAAATCTAAATACAATTTTTTGCTAATGTTTTAAAACTATCATTTATCATAAGTTGCAGCAATTGTGTCTCGACAATTGTACTAGTACTAAAGAGGGTTATGCCAATTCATCTTTACCACATGAACACATGATTGCTAAGGTGTGGAGAAATTTCACTCAGTTATCAAACTATGCTCATTTTTAATATAAGTTCACTTACAACTGATCTTCATTTGTAGAAAGCACATACTGAAAATTGTGTTGAAGCCAATCAGGGTTGTGCTGAATCTACTTTACCGTGTGAGCAGGTTACTAACCAAGTATATGCAAACCGCAAATCGAAATTATGGCAGTTGTATTGTTTCGTACAATAGTATTACCGATTTTGTTTATGCATTCACTGATCTTCCTCATTTAAATTATGTCTGTCACATCTCACATGTACCTCAAAGAATGGAAGTACTAGAACATAGTTGTACAATTCAATGTGTGATGTTCCCAGTTTTGTATAAAATGAACCATTTACAAGTTCATCAATAACAAACGTTGTATTTCATTAAATGATAGGATAATAGTGAAGTCTTCTTGTTTTCGACAAACCCAAGAAACAAAAATAAAGTTGCGGCCAAAAGAGGTTTAGTGAGTAAAGATAAAACACGTGTGGTTGGAGGAGACATGCTTGGAGATGAATATTTTGGAGTTGTTGTTCACGTTGTTACAAATATTGGGGATGAAAGATTGCTTAGACCATATGAAAATATACATACAGTAAGAGATGCTATTTGTTGTGTTGTTGCTTGGCATCAGTCATATGTAAGTCCATTTTCATATCATCATTGAGTACATTCCAATGTTTGATAGTTGCTTAAACTCTGTTATTCATGAAGGACCTTTGCGCTTTTTAGGTCAAAAAGCTAAGAAAACAGCTTCAAATCGGTCACAAAACAATCTGATATGTTACATTCTTCTAATTTCATCAAATAAACTAGTCATTTTATATTTTTCTAACCAGGACATTTATTTCTTTTTCAACCGGTTTTGTAGGATAATTGAGAACTACAAAAAGAATGCAATGGAGATGGAGGAGCTAATGTATTAGTTTCTCCCTGGACAAAGCTTATGGATAGATTCTAACTATTTAGAGAGAAAAAATGTGTGAATCCATAGGATCTTTTCCCGATATATCTACACCTTTTTTATATGGATGTTTGATTCAGTTGTGAACTCCACTTGCTGTAAATTCAAATATTTGTTGTTGCTATGAAGTGCATGCATGCTCTACAGTTTTCTTAGTTTGCTGATTGTGAGAATATGATGCTTCCATGTGACGACATGTGCTCTACTGTTTTCTATTTTTTTTTGGATGAGGTGGAATAATGTCTTTATATGACGATATATGTTTTCGTTTGTAGCAAAATGCACGAATCAAATTCAAAATAATCCAATTAAATTTGAAATAATTTTTTTTTACAGTAAGATGTCCAAAAAGACGCTTTTGCATACCTAGAGACGTATATAACGTCTCTACAGAATGTGTATCAATTGTGCGCACATGAATTGAATATATTTCTAAAAGTGTCTTTATGTTTGTTGGCACGCAAATCGGACATGTCTATATCAGTAAAGATGTTATGTAAGTGTATCTACTAAAATGTCTCTACATATATAGACATGAATTTTTAACGTCTCTATAAAGCGTCTTATATCCTGTACACATGTTTTACAAGCGTCTCTACGGTTCTTAACACAGTCTATGGGGAGATGCTCCAAGGATGCTTTATAAAAACAGCTCTACGGTTCTCTAGAGATGAAATAACACGTCTATAGCCTATAGATTGGACGTCTCTACATGGGTGTTGTGTTATAGTTCCACTACAGCCGCACTTGTTAGTGGCGGACCTGGCTGCCCTAGCAGTGCTCGCGGGAGAAATAGAAGTGACTGCCAAATGCAAGAGATGCAGAAGTGTTCAAAGTGAGGAGGCAAAGCATTGGGACGGATGGCGTGGTCTCCAACTTTTGATGCTTTGGGCGGTGGAATTTTAAAATGCTTTGAATGCTAGACGTGGTGGACGAGGTGTCCGATGCTTTTCAAAGCATCTGATTTCTGCACATGAGCATTATCCTTTTTATAATTATATTGTGGTAAAAATAATGGTTAAACTCTTCTCTTAGTTAATCTTATATGGACTACAGAGAAAAAACATTATATTACTTCATGCGTGTTTTATTATATTCTTTTATAAATATATTGTGTTTTTTAATACTTAGATTTCAATGCGATCATTTTCTTGTAGCCTGAACATATTTAAGATCAGCTATTGGCTCATCTACAGCCATAGTCCACGAGTGCGTGCTTTGAATGGTATGTCATGGCTCAGCTTTCTGTTTTACAGCGAGTTCAAGTAGAGAAAAAAAAAATAGGAATTCTTCTCTGATCCGGCTTCGAGACGTTGTTCTACATCTTTTTGAAACTGAACTTGAGTTATACTTTCTTCGATACCTATTTGTGCTTGCTTCGGTATCTTGTAGACCAGTCCTTGTGCATGAAGTGTACCACTCTAGCTGCATGGCTTGTGGTCATCTTTCTCATGCATGAATTGCATCTCCCCGAGAGCTTCCTTAATCAACTCCACTTGATTAGTGCAATAATAGCCAATAAATCATGCATCATCTTTGTATTTGGTATTGCAATGTTGGAGTCAGGCACCATAATTTGTATCGATATATCTGATCTTAGGATGTCTAGGTGCAAATTGATATATATTGGTCATCACCCTATGTGACATGCTAGCTATGATCAATCTGCACACATGCCTTGTGGTTTCATTAGTTCCTCGTTGTTACGCACGGCTGGCTTGACGTGTCGAGGAACCACATGCATCTTCTTGCTATCTATTTGTGTTCCTCACCATCTCTAGCACTTGTGTTAGATCTCTAGCTAAAATTCCGTGCAATTGCGGCTAGATGCTACAATACATATATTAATACTCCGTCTGTTCAAAAATGTATGACGTTTTGGACATAGACATGGTCTCTAATATCTAACTTTGACTATTACTTTTCATATGATTGTGTTAGTAAAAAATTACAAGATTATTATATTATGGAAATATTTATCATGACAAATCTAATGATATTATTTTCTCATGACCAATCTAAATAGTTTTTTTTAATATATTGTTAGTCAAAATTTGAGAAGTTTGACTGCACGCTTTCTAAAACATCATATATTTCTGAACAGATGGAGTATTTGAAAATAGAGTTGTATTCATTGTACAAAGGTCCCACAAATAAACGGTGTAGATTCTTCTCCTTTTCTCTCGATTATGAGGAAACTTCTTTTTTGTGTGTGTGTGTGATTTGTGTGGGGAATTTCTAACCCTTAAAGCTAAGAAAATACCTTTAGCCTCACCAGATTTTATCGTGATACTTAAATAATCAACAATTTCATATAGCTTACTTAAAGGTCTAATAAATCTATATAAACAATCATAGAATACCTACTGACAAAAAACAAAAGGAAAAAGGTTGACGTACTTAAAGTATTCTATGAATCCATTACGAACGGGCGCTGAGCGTGTGGCGTGTGACTTTAGCTTCTCCTTGCTCTGGTAGTTGCTCAAACAACGCTGGGCGCCGGCGGGCCAATTACAAGCCCAATGTGGCACCCTGTTTTTGCCTATGCTTCTTGGATGGAAGTCTCGTCATCATCAACGATCCCATCTTCTTCATGGTTCTTTGCCATCGTGCAACTCTCGTCGTGGTCACGCAGCCCATGCAGGGGCAGGTCCAGTGGGCTGCCAGGGCTAGCGCCCCCTACTGTCAGCCGATTTATGGTGTATCCCTAGCATCCTTAGTCCAGTTATCACTACTACAAAACAGACTATACAAGACGACTTATCACAGACGGTTTTTTTGGAACCGTCTATGATGAATTTATCATAGACGGTTCTTTTGGAATCGTCTGTGATATAGAACTATTACGGATGGTTCTTTTGAGAACCGTATGTGATGAACTTATCATAGACGGTTCTTTTGGAATCGTCTGTGATATAGAAGTATCACAGGCGGTTTTTAAATGAAACCGTCTGTGATAATCGCAGATATTACAGACAATTATTGTTAAAAACTGTCTGTGATACTTCACAGACGGTTTGTAGTATTTTACCTTGTCTTGGAATTTTTTGTACTCTCTAATTTTACTATAACTACTCTCTAATTTTTACCATGATTTAAAATTTTCCTCACTCTCTGATTTCCAGCAAAGACCGATAATAGCCATTGCAGGTACCAGATTGAGGGAGCTCATGGTTAGAGCTTTAAGTTCGGTATAATTGTGGAGTATCAACAATAGAGGACAACTTCAATTCAGTAAAGAAAGAACAAAATTGTATGATTGGGCAAAGAAAAGGAAAGGAACCTCACTTGCATTGCTAATCATCTGCGTCGGGGTTATGATCCGCGGCACGGGATCCAAGGACGCCTCTATCCCTTTGGCCAGCGAGATGATGACCGAGGTAGTAATCCTCTCCTTCCAGTACCTCCCAATCTCCCCAAATACATCCCTTTTCTCCGTGGAGGGCAGCCCGTTGATGACAATGTCGGCGTCCCAGACGGCCTCCTGCGGATTGGTGACGACCTTGAGCGGGCAGAGCGGCGTGTCAATCATGTTGAGGCAGAAGCCGTCCTTGAGTATCTCGTCGGCGTAGAGCAAGCGGTAGCCGAGGCGGCCCTCGACATACTTGAGGTAGGCGCATCGGCGGATCAGCCAGCGCAGGACGTCCTTGCGGGCGTTGATGACCTTGAAGAGGTGCTCGGCGGTGGCGCAGTCGACGGCGCGGCCCGGGCAGCGCCAGACGCGGAGGTGGCCATAGGCGTCCTGAAGGAGCGCGCAGAAGACGCTGCCCCAGGCCCCGGCCCCGACATCGACGATCCGGAGCGGGTCGCCGTCGGCCTTGCCCAACTGCCGCCGCAGCTCGTCCAGCTTCTCCTCCATGCCCCCATTGGCATGCCCGTTCGGCGGGCTACCCGTCGCCGCGTGCAGCCCCTCCTCCGCTACGCCCATTGCTTCCTCCTGTTCCATTTTTCCCTTTTCTTCTCGCCGCAAGCAAGGAGCAAGCCCAAGTGCGCAATCTACCACATGGTCTACTCGACTTGTTCTAGGATGGGATCGGGGCTGTTTGGTAACTTCACATGGGCAGAAACGAGGGGGGAAATAAAAAAGGGGGGAAATGACGAAAATGACAAAAGATTAATTGTCTTTTGTATGAAATAGCAAATAACAAATTGTATTTTATATAATGACAAAACTTAGAAGGTTGTTCTATTGAGTGTTAAAATTTTAATTATCCCATTCCCAAAGCAATCCCACACCCAAAGTCCAAACACCCCTCTAGCCCACAGAAAAAATCCCCCACACAAAGCCCACAAAAAATGTATTGTTTGGTCCTTCGGCTGGGCTGGCGTGGAAGTACTAACATTTTTGTAGCTCAATGTACTTTGGGTATCGATATCTTTCTAAACATTTAGATTGGATACATGAAAATTATTTTTCATATGTTTAGACCTACCTCGAAAAGTAATTTTACTATAGTTTTATTGTGTTTATAAATATATTACAACCAAAATTAGTGGTCAAAGTTATAATTTGAAGACAGTGTCCATTTTCAAAATGATATTTTTTTGTGACAGGATGGAGTAAGTAATTTGTATGTCTAGTGCTACAGTCCCTGTTTCCAACCTTGATCCCCAATGCACCTAATGGATGACCTGTTCTCGCCAAGTGTAGACCGTTGAGAGTAACACATTTGAGGAGAAAATGTAAATTGCAGAAAAACCATAGATATTATGGTCCTAGTTTCAGAACACCTCATAAATCTTAGCTTGTGCCACAAAACTCTGGGTTTTATGGTCCTAATGTTTCACAAAAGCCCTCTTTGAAATTCCAGCCTACCTGGCAATTCAAGCCCACGTACGAGGAGAACAATATGGCACTACGGGTGGGCCTAGCATGCATGTAAGGTCAATGTGATTTTCTTAAGGTTGGGTTTCTAGGACCGCAAAATGTCTCACAGACCAAAATATTTGCGGTTTTGCAAAGCATTAGGACTATTAAACCTGTGATTCTTTTACATTATTCTTAGAAAAATGTGTGTCGGCAAAAAACACACACACTAGCTAGCAAATGCCCACTACAAAATGTGCGTTCCAATAACCCTCAAAAGTTGGCAAATATAGACACATGAAGCTATGCACACTGCAGGGCTTCGACAATAGATGCATGATATATAACGGAAAAGAAAAAAGAAGGAGAAGAGAGTTAAACAGGTTGAAGAAAGAAACAATTAGCCAGGTGGTCAGGTCACCAGACGGGGAGGAAAGAGTGGCCTCTCACAAACGCGGCGGCAGATGCCGGGCATGTGATGTGAGACGGAGAGACCACCTACTACTTCACATGCATTGCACACGTATGGACGCGTACGCATGTATCTCTGTGCAGGCACTGTGCTTTTCGCTTGGCGTCGCACGCATCCGAGCCTGGCCTCTTCCCGTGTAATGCAACACAAGAGTCAAACAAATCTCCAACCACCGGCTGACCAGCACATGCGCAGCGTACGCGGGCTGTGTCGCCGACGCGCGACGTGCCAACCGCCGCTTATTTATTCACCTTGATCAATGCTGTAATATCACCCTATGAACAGCGATGTGTGAGTGGAATCGGTGCTCGACACTAAACTGTAGCAAATGATGTAGAAGCAGCTGAATATTTACTGTATCAATTTCGTTGGTACGGATAGCACTGTAGTGATTGATCTAAACCTTTAATTTTCGATTAAACAGTAGAGATCGGTTTTTAATATCGAATATTGTATATCCTTTGCATCAATACCTTCAATGTAGAGGATCAAATCCGTTAGTTACCAGATAAACCGTATGTGGTTGATGTTCAGCATAGAAATTAATTTACGCCCCCCCCCCCTGCGACGCCCCAAATTTTGTGGCCATTGTCGAAGAAGTCTCTACCCCACGGCGGCACAAAAGAAGCCACGAGGAAGCAGGCATCCGACGTAACCCATGGACTGTGAAGCTGGGGTTCATAATATGCCACCACATGCAATCAATCGGCAAACTTAATAGTTTCAAGTAGTACAGTCAGCAAACTTGTAAGTCCCACACTACCACACATGCATGCATATTTAGGGGAATAAGTATTATCCCTCTATGCTAGCGTTTTCTTTACATAACCATGAGATATAGTGCTATAATAGCGATCAACACTGAGTTAACCGACCGTCCCGCTGCTGCCATGTATTCTACTTCCTGCCCAAATGGCAACATCTCAAGGCATTGCGCTTGTCGATGGAGTATATACGTGAAAATTAGGAAAAAGTTCAATCCACCCTGAACTCTTTGGAAAGCTTGTAAATCAATTTTTAACTTAAAACCAAACATTTGACACCTCTCAACTGTGAAAACCATACAAAACACTCTCTTAGCATAAAACACCATGATTTTGATTGACATGGCTCGGCCGGAACCGCGGTGTCGAGGCCGCCGCTCACCGGCGCCGACATCAACTAAACTAGTTATATATTTTCGTTAAAAAACGACGTACAATTTAAAGGGTTTTCATGTTTCGAAAATTATTCGTGACCGTATTCGTTTCGATTTGTATTCGCTCCGTATTTGTATTCGATATAATTCGTATCCGTGTTCAAAATAAAAATAAAAATAAAAATGACAGATCCATTATCCGTTATTCACTCGTATTAACCGCAGATTGAAGCATCGTACCGCGCTAGGCCAGGCTAGTAGCAGCAACGAAGCACAACCGAAACCGAGGATCGATCGCATGGATCCACCACCACCAACCGCGCGCACCAGAAAACTTCCCCATGTAAGTTTCACACTAGCTAAGCTAGGTAGCTAGGTAGGATCGGGCCGCACATGAGGCACATTTCGGCGTAGTTTCAAGCAAAGCAGAGGGGGTCGGTGTCGGGGGCCGGCCGGACGATCGCAACAAGATGCTCAGCACGACGTCCGCCGCATATGCGTACATGATCACACGGCCGTCGGTGGGAGGCAGGCTTGCATGTGCGCACGAAATCATTGCGAGACGTGAAGCCGACGGCAAGGACAGGGGCAGCGGCGGGGAGAATGTTCGTCACACAAGCAAGCAACCAACCGCCCGCCCGGTCGGCGCATGCATGCCATGCCGGCCGGTCGATGCGGTACTTCATTTTGCGTGGAACGGGGTGCAGAATGCGACGCTTTTGAGCCTCCCTCCCTCGGGTCAAAACCGCACCGCGCGCCCAGCCGAGGGCGCGCCCCCACGACGCAGGGATCGGCACTGTTTGGACGTCGTACGGCTCGTGGAATATTGAACATCGGTCGATGCCTCGATGGCTCTCCAGTCGATCCGACGGTGCTGGTGCCTCTCCCTCCGGTTAATCATGCATGGTCGTTTGGGATTGGGGTTAACGAAAAGAAAAGGTGTGCGTGATGATCGCGAGGAGGACTGCATGTTAAACCTACCGGACAGCGGAACATGCGCGCGTGGATTCGAGGGGATCTCTTTCGATAAGTGCAAATCCTAGGGTCAACCTCCGCCTAGGGACTAGCCGGTGCCCGCCGTCTTGCTAGGCCTTGGTGAAGGGATGGTGACTACAACTTCGTGTTAAGCGGGAAAACATTTGCAGCCACTCGATTTGGCTTGAGATTCGTGCCCTAAAACCTTTTGGGCTTCGGAGGGCTTGTCATACATTCTACTGCAGCCAATGTTCACTGAAGGCACTCCCAAGTCCCAACGGTCTAATTTGTCTGATACTTAGCCTATGTTGTATCAGCTTTTTGGTGAGATAGAAGAGAAAAAAGATTATTGATAGTTATGCAAGTATCAAGCTTTTTCACAAAACCAAGAGTTTAGTATTGACTAAATATGCATTGGGAGCTTGTTACCAAATTAGTGATGACATATCCATGCGACAATTAGATCATCGTGTCAAGGTTTAGTATCAAATAATTGGGAGTGCCCCGAGATCCTTCGTAATTTTTGTAAGGATCAACAGAGGGTTTAGGCCCCTCCTGAACTCCATTAACAATGTGAAAACTGTTTTTGGTTAGGAGGCGGCTTGGCATGAGCAACAATTAGAGAAAAGAGGCAAAAAAAAAAAACATTTAAGTGACTCCTAGCTGCTGACACCAATTGAGAGCGGCTTCCGAGGGCTCTCCTTCAGGAGCTCTCGAAGTCCAGAGCTTGAGATGATCAGTGAAGAGGCGGACAGTGGAGCTTGTGCCCAGATCCTTCATAATTTGATAGCGTTCCCCAGAAAGAGCAAACACTCAAATTTTGTAGTTTTTTTTTTCTAGGTGAAATCAGCATCCATAGGCGTCCTTTAGAGTATCTACAATAGTTCGTGTCATTTATTACTAAGGGATAAATATATCAGTATTTAGGTGATGTAGAGAAGAGATAGTAAAAAGAGAATGCAGACTTGTACTTGTTATTATATGAAGAAACAAGCAAATTGTTGATATCAAAACACAAAAACAACAAAATACTATGTTGGAGACTTGCTTATTACCTAAAAACTTGTTTTGTGGGTCTCACTGTCTCTAAACACACTTGTAGCCATTAGAGTTTTATATACAAGTTCAAGAAACAATCTATTAGAAGACTTGCTTTTTTAATTAAATTAAGATTACAAACTAAGAAATAAATCATTGTAAATGCTCTTAAGGAGCAAGTGACTTTTTCCGTACCAACCCCTCTAATCAAACTTGAGTTTGACCCCGAGAGTCCAGCTCGTGACCATTTGTTGTTGTAGCAACAAAGAGTGGTTTTCAAGCATTAAAGTGTCACTTTTCTTTGTCGCAAAAAAAGAGTGTCACTTTTCTAGTGGAACACTGAAGTATCTAGTATCCCCTGATGCCGGATGGATCCCTTTCCTCCGTCAGAGTTTCTCTCATTTTTTTTTTTATAGATAAAAGGCTTCTCCCTGCTTATATTGAGAGCATATAAAGGAGTTTTACAAAGTGCTTAAGAAAAGCCGAGTTGTCTCATTTGATTCATATTTTTTTAGACCGTTTTATCTATCTGTATTGATAATGAACTAACCTGGTATCTTTCACAGAAAAACATCCAAAGATCAATTTTTATTATTTAACCCTTTTTGATTTATTTTTTATTAACAACCTTTTACCTAACTTATTTCTAAATCTAACTCTTTTGGCGTGGCAAACAACACTGCCACGGCAAGGGATAAGTCTAGTCTCGAATCAGAAAATAGCCACATTGGCCACGTCACTGTCACTAGCGTGGCCAAACAACACTACCACGACAATAGATAGGGGCGTGACAAAGTTTGGCCACAGCATTATGACTGGCACGACAATGTTGTTTGGATCTAAATTAGGTGATGGGTTTTTAATAAAAAGAAATTTAAAATGGTTAAATAAAAAAAAACTCACGTCCAAACAATGAAAGAACGAAAGAAAGAGCGGCAGAGAACACTAAAGTTTTCGAACTAGGAATGTGAACTGATCATTGCAACAAGCTCCTGATTTCGGCCTTGCATATACAACTATGGGATCTACAATTCTACATTAATTAATGCTGAAAGATACACTCTGCTCTACGTAGATGCCGGAACATGCTCGACCGGGGCCGCAGCTCGACGTCAACGTACGCCTACATCGCAATGCAGATAACATGGCCGCGGTTCTCTGCCGAAGTTGATATAACCATCATTACATTCTGAATTAGAGTGGTACTGCTACTGCGACTACGCATCAACAGTACGTGAAAGCGATGTTCACAAACAAAAACATCTCACATGCCTGCAGACACTGCCTCAATTTAGGGCGATAATCTCGACAAATAACTGCTCCAACGTCCATGAAAAGCGACACAAAGGCACATATTTTTCTACTCTGAGACTCTTCTTTAAAAAGAGCATTTTTTTTATAAAAAAAATGCATGCAGACACTAGCTCAATTTAGGGCTATAATCTCGACAAATAACTGCTCCAACGCCCATGAAAAGCGACACAAAGGCACAGTTTTTTCTACTCTGAGACTCCTCTTTAAAAAGGGCATTTTTTTTTTGAAAACAAAATTCCATCAACACCACCGTAAGTTACATGCCTTTTCAATTTGACTTCCATACTTTACCTCATAGATCGCATGCTCACACTATTTTTTCTTGGTTTTAATTATCTTTAGTGCTTGTTTCAATTATTTTAGTACTTATTTAACTGATATCAATACTTGTTTCAATGATTTGAGTGATTTCGGTATATGTAATACACGATTTCAGCATTAGTAATGGAATGGTGAAGTATAAGTACCAAAATAACAGAAATAAATGTTAACATCATTGAAACAAGTATTGACATTACTAAAACAAGTGCCAAAAATAATATAAACAATGAGAAATAGTGCTAACACGTGGCTTTAGTAAATGATAATTAGATGTTTTTAGATATAGGTAGCAAATTGAAAAAGTACGCGTCTCCTCTGAGCGCCTGCTAACTCCAACCGGCATGTGCGCCGGCCTCAACCCCTGCCAACGTCTCCCTCGAGCGCCCGTCTGACCGCCATGTACATTGTATGCGTGCGACGATAAAAATTGTCGTGTGTATAGCATTCCTCTTATTCCTCTTATGTATTTTGCTTTCAGGCTCTAAGGTCCGGCCATTTAAGCCGAACACTTTTGCATGTGCTGACCACGAGGCCCTGGGAGAAAGAATGAAAGGTTGATTAATTAGCGGAAATGGTGGACTTGGCCTCATCTAGTCCATACATGCGCACCGTTACATGTTACACTTTTTCATAGCTGAAGTGGAACCCTTTTTTTATTGGACTTATATATACGTGTGTGAATGCGAGTAGTCCTTGGCCATTTGGAACCTTGCATGACTGCTCCTTTAGGCCACTCGCAGGTGCATGTGGGATGTCTTGTGTACATCCTCAAGTGCAGTAACACTGCACATATATTGGGTATTCATTGCAGGATGGACCTATATATGGCCATCGCCTGCCGTCCAATCCCAAAGAGGTCGTTGCAAATTGCAAACGTCGACCACAAGCAAGCAAAATACAGGTGAGATGCTCCTGGCTCCTGAGTAAGTACTGTCGGGGCAGAGCTAGGTCTCGGACCTTTAGGCTAATAGCTCAAGATCTAGATCAAAAATTCATATAAATTTAAAAAAACAGTAAAATATAACTTTAGATCAAAAGCAATTGAACCGGCCGGGGCTTGACCCGTGGTCGGCTCCACCCTGAGTACTATAGTAACTTATATAGTACCCCACACATACAGTGGCGGTGTTTGGACGAGGGGAATAATTTGAATTGAATCATTAAAAAAAAGACTTATTGGGCCTTATCACGCAACTTCCTATTTTCCTCTAATACTCTTCAACTAAATTAAATCCTTAATCGAACCATCAATTCTGCCAATAAAGCTGCTATGTACTTAGACTCGCTTTCGGAAAAGAAGAAAGAGGGATTAGACCACTAATTAATCAAGCCCAACAGTGACAAGCATAGTACTAACATGGTACGCATGTGCTTTGAGGCCACACTGTAAAAGTTAGCACTTTCAAAGTAAAAGTTAGCACTTTCAAATGACACCGACACTATCCCCTGGCCTGTGTGATGAACATAGAATTAATACCATTACAACTTTTTTCAATTATTGGAAGGAGTGAAAAAGAGTAACTTTTTTTTTCGAGACTAACTGCAACAACGTACAGCAAACACTACCAAATTGTATGGACACTCATAAAAACGAAAGTACAATCTGGAAGTTACTACTGCTACTGCTTTTGTAAAGAAGATCTTATCACAACACATCTCACTCCCCAATTACTCCAGCCCTTGTGTTGGTTGGTTGAAGCAAGCAGTAGCTACCTACTATAGTACTACTGGCACTACAAGCCTAGAAGCAACTTTGGCTCTAGGCACTTGGCACTGCCAAGGCAGCATCAGCAGCAGATGAGGTGAGAGCAGAGGTGGGTACTGGGTAGGCGCTTGCTCTTACTTAACTTCCATCAACCCCCGTTGCATTTATCATTTACTCCTGCTGTACTACCCATCGGAATGGCATCCTCTGTAACGTCACGGTGTCATTAGCAACACTGATAGTTGATAAAAGAAAGGAACACACAAGATTCATCTTAGCACTCTCAAAAAACAGTATAGAACAGTAAATACTACTTCACTTTATTATAGTTATTACTGTGGCGGTTCGATAACGTTCATCGCTCCTTTGGTCTAACGGATAGAAATAGGCTAATTTCATGGTACTGCTACTCCCGTGAGTGGGCCTCACCTGGCTATTTTCTCTCTCTTGACACACACACCCCCCTCTTTTTCCTATATATACTCACATGCACACCCCTGCACTCTCCCAGAGCAGCTTAGCTAGCAAATGCCTTCTTCTCTGTTCAGCTCAGCCGCTAGCTATCTTAATTAGCTTAGCAAAGCCGAATTAAGCTAACAATGGCTGCTTCTTCCAGCATCCTCTTGTGCTATCTCGTTCCGGCCTTGGTGCTGATGCTCTTGGCAATGGCGGCATCCTCCAACGCACAGCCTTCTCCTGGCTACTACCCGAGCTCGAGGTTCAGGCCAATGGCGTTCTCCCGCGGCTACAACAACAAGTGGGGCCCGCAGCACCAGACGGTCTCCGGCGACCAGTCCTCTCTCACCATCTGGCTCGACAAGAGCTGCGGTACATTCTCTTTTTTTTTATATATTAACATAGATCTTTAGTTTTCATTTAGGTGCATGTATTAGTATATTTGGCTTTTGTTCTGTCACAACAGTGGCCATGTGGGTCATTGACATGTTCAGGCTTGTGTTTTGGTGAAAGAGACATCACTAGCAGCGTGATTATTTGCGCTCTATAAAATTGACAGCAACTATCTTTGTCGGTGTCGTGGGTCCACATGTCAACAAATTAGCAATGTGTATACAGTAAAACAATTGATCTCGAACGCTTAATTTTCTCTTATGTTAATCTATGCATATGCTCCCTGATTACGCTTGCTAGTAATATTCACAACTATGTGGTGATACAATGCAGGGAGTGGGTTCAAGTCGAAGCAGCCGTACAGGAACGGCTACTTTGCCGCTCGCGTTAAGCTCCTTCCCGGCTACACCGCCGGCACCAACACCGCTTTCTACGTAAGCACACCTAAAACCAATGGGGGAAGCGTGTTGATTTAAGCCAAGTTTTAATTCTGACAATGGCTCAACTCTGACACCTAGTAAATTCGGCTGCAGCTCTCCAACAACGAGGCGCACCCGGGGTTCCACGACGAGATCGACATGGAGTTCCTCGGCACCATCCCCGGGGAGCCCTACACGCTCCAGACCAACGTCTACGTCCGCGGCAGCGGCGACGGCCGGATCATCGGCCGCGAGATGAGGTTCCACCTCTGGTTTGACCCCACCGCCGACTTCCACAACTACGCTATCCTTTGGAACCCCGATGCCATCACGTAAGCGCTTTATCACTATAGACTACTACTGAGCACGTATGCACCTGATAAAGTGTGGAGATCCAGTCAATTCGAGTATGACCGTGCCTGACTAACAAATGTTGCTGTGAGGCAGGTTCTTCGTGGACGACGTACCGATTAGGAGGTACGAGCGTAAGACCGAGCTGACCTACCCTGACCGTCCGATGTGGGTGTACGGGTCGATCTGGGACGCGTCCGACTGGGCCACGGACGACGGCCGGCACCGGGCGGACTACCGTTACCAGCCATTCGTAGCGCACTTCAACCGGTTCGTGATCGCGGGGTGCACGTCTTTCGCCCCGGCCTCCTGCCACCCCGTGCCGGCGTCGCCCGCCGGGACGGGGCTCACGCCGCAGCAGTACACGGCGATGCGGTGGGCGCAGCGGAGCCACATGGTGTACTACTACTGCCAGGACTTCCGGAGGGACCGCTCGCTCACGCCGGAGTGCTGAGGCCCCTAGGCCGGGCCGGCGTGGGATCTTGGCCGGTTGCTCCCTGGGCCGGAGCGGATTGTCTGCGCCCGTGCGTGGTGGTCGCTCTCTCTGTCGTGTGTGTGTAGTGTGTTTTTCTGTGCCTGAAAAGAAAAAAGGTGGCTGCCCTACCACCGTTGCTTGTGAGGCCGGTGGTTGAGGCGTTGGTCGTTGGCATATTGCCAAAAAGGGTCCCGTCTTTGCTATTTCGACCTATTTGGTTTCCTTTCTCTCTCTTTCGTTTCACATGCATGCCCCAAAGGGGCAAAGGCGCATGATCCATGACGTCATGCCTAGTGTAATACAGAGTGTAATATGTTTTTTATCTTTATGGCATACTGTGGTGAAAACATGGTTTCACATTTAATTGTGTGGAAAATAATTGTCATTTTTTTTGGTTGCCGTAAGCTCAACTTCAGTAGTATAAGGGCATCTCTAATGTATTAAATCAACGTAAGTTCAAAATTATACCATATAAGCAGGTTCAAAAGAAAGTGTATTTTACTCCAATGTATTGAATCGAACACATCGTCTAGACAGGACCTACTGCAAAATAAAATAATAGACGTGGGATGGCAACAGATCGATGCTGGGAAGGCAACGGCTAAAAAAAGAAGAGTTAAAGCAAACGGCTAATTAACTTAATGTACCGGCTAACTACCCAGTAAAAACATTATTTTTTTTTAGTATAAGAGTAAAAACATTATTCTATTCAGTTGTATCCGGATGCAAAGTTTGCATCGGCTCCCTACACTTTTGTTTTGAATCGACAGCTTGCAATGTATCAAATCGGTTCCTAGCGGTTAAACCAGTCTATTGAACCTGCTAAGCTCACATATTACAGATGGTCTAATTACTACATACCTCCATTTAATTTCTACTTGTAGACGACACCACACTACGTATTGAAGAGCTACACACACCCGGGTTCAGCTTTAATTTAATTACCTACAGGTTGTAGACGACTTTGGGAAAAATGTCAGATTAAATGAACTTACAATTTGCTGGATTTGTGGATTTTTTTTTTGTCTTATGCCAAACCATCTGCAAATGGATTGTCGAGGGGACCAGAATGGCTAGAGACCTGCTTACACGCACAAACATTGACCATTTCAGTGGCGGTGCCACTAGCTGCAGAGCATGCAGACCACTCAGGAGTCAGGAGGATGTAGGGCATGATGCTTCCATAATGTAACAACAATAGTGCCAGTAGTAATAGGTAGAGCCTGGAAAGCAAGTCATACTTGGGGGGGGGGGGGTCTACACTGATATCTTCCGGCAATGTTGTCACACATGTAACATGTTGGTATGACTGACGTATTTATATGATTTAGTTGAAGGAATACGAGTAGGCTATACTAGCGTAGATTAAAAAAATTTATCGTGTAAACCAGAAAGTCATACGAGTAAGAGATCTAGTGGTAGCGAAGATGAGCAACTGTTGTTAACTCGTGCTGAGTGGGAGGCCCGATCGTCGAAAGGAGAAGGCGATGGCTCCTCCGGTGTCTCTAACGGTGGTGGTGGCTGAGGCCCGCAAGAATCGAAAATTCGATAAGACGAATGGACACTTCTCTAAGGAGTGCCGCGAGCCAAAGAAGGTGATGAAGGTGGAGGTGCATTTTGCTACGACGAATGCGGATGATGAGCCAGCACTGCTATGAAGCTCGGCGAGGAGGTGCTCAAATAGCGCTAACAAGATTAAGGGGGTGATCGTTAGAAATTAATATTTTTGGTCCTCCTGTTTTTCACGTTGGATTTAGTTTGCATTGTCCTATACACGTCCTAGTGGGACTGTTTCTTTTGCATGAAGTTTGTTAGCTACATTAGGCGCATGTTTCCTTCCCTTCCATGCGTAAAGCAACTCTTGTGGATCGTAGCGTGAGTAGTGGATCTCGACATGGAGTCTGAGTTATCTATGTATTTCATTTGCATGAGCCGAATAACAGAAGAAAACAGAAAAAGCTGTAGTGAGTGTGCAGCACAAAAAGCTCTCGTGTTCTCATTGTCTGTGTTGTGGTCTTCGTTTTCTCCTCCTGTGAAGTGAAAACCAGTATGTGTGTGTCCACGAAATTCTACAGTCTTTTAACTCCAACAGATAGAGTATGTGGACCTAAGCACAACAACAACATTGTTATAACAATGTTTGTTGTAGTTATTATCAAGCAGAAATCAGTAAACAATGTAATATCTATTGCCTGTTGTAGAAGCGGACCAGGATGCACAGAATTTCTAAGTAGCAATTTCGACTCATACAACAGAATGCTCCTAAATTGAGTAGATCAACACGCAAACTCGATGATCCACATGATGTAATAGCTGGTAACTAGGGCTAATAAAGTTAGCGAATTATGTAGATACAATCTATGGAACATAGCATAGCAGGAACCATGGTACACGAACATCATAAAAAAGATATAGTGCTGATGCTCCATATCCAAGTGCCTATAGGCGTTGTTGTTTACTGTCGGACCCGGATTTCGTAATCCAGAATCATCTGTGAAAATACTGCGCTATTCCCTGGATCAGTAGATAGCGCTCACAGTACACATTGCCGAATCATTTCATACATCGCGTGAGACCAAACCATTCATTAATACAAGCATCGAGTTCAATAGACCACGTCGGTCGGAGTTTACAATAGGGCGATCAGCCAAATGAGTTCATTACAAAATCTCGAGCACGATATGCGAAGCAAAGGGGTAGGGCAAGTCTCTCCACAAGCAAGCGATCAAAAGCTAGGTGTACGACCGATATTAGCTAAGGGCTTGATAATATGGGAGGTACACAAGTACCAATGGAGCCAACCGCATCGAGGCGAGACCTAGACTACAAGAACTATACTACTCCTCTTCATTTCCTTGCTCTTCGCGCCCGTGTCCTCGTAGTAGGCGTAGTCTCCACGATCTGCGGGTTCGGGGGTTGGGGGAAGAGCGAGGATGAGCACAACTACCGTGCTCGCGAGCCAACACACAAGATGCAATAATATACATGCAAAGCTTAACAAGGATGGCTCTGGTTCATTTATTTGCACAAAGCAATATTTTGAGTACCAATATTAAAAGTCCTATCACTTAGCATTTTAACCAAATTGCATTTTTGTTAAAGAGATTACTTGTGCAATATTTATAACAGTAGAGGTTACCTCCACCTCATGCTTATTTTTTTTATAGTGGTTACATCCACCATTTAACATCACTGGGGTACATCCACCTAGGGAAAACCAAAACCAGGGTCACAACGACCCAACACATTTTACCCCGCCACAAGGTTTTATAAACAGAACTAACTCTTGTAAGTTCCCATGTCCGTCCTGACCGTGGGCACGGCTATTCAATGTTTATTACACTCTGCAGAGGTTGTACACTTTACCCACAAGAGACAATCATCTTGACATGTACACATGTTTTCGTGACATGTGAGTCAAGGGGAGATCGTCACAAGGCCTTTACAATGCATCCACCAAAGATTTGTTACACCCGCTAAGGTTTCACCGAGAAGAGTTACGCTCACATAGACCGTCAACTCTTTCCTGCACCCCTCTTGCGCCACACGGCTACGCTCACATAGACCGTAAGTCGCAGACACCCCAACCCATAACCACAAAGGCTTATGGCGTAGCGGGTCATCTGCCTGGTGCAACTCATACTAACGGATACAAATTATTTAGCCAGGTCGACACCATTATAGACATGTGGTCGTACTGTTTTACATTAGGAGGTCATCACAGGATTAAGTCCTTAGGGACCATCTGGGCGGTTCATACCACATACCATCCACAAACCAACATTCCTTGGGCTGCATTAGCACCCACCAACATACCATCCATCATACCATCCGCCCAGATGTGATAAGCAATTCTTAGGGTTTTTGAGAGATAGGAAAAACACATCAACACAACCATCTCAGTCATTTACATCCAATGACTGCCCAAAAACCATGTTCATTTTTAAAAGATGATGAATGGGGTAGATAATACCCCGATACTTAAGCAAGGCTAGCATGGCGCTTAAGTATAGCCTACACTAGTATAGTTACCAAATATTACTAGGGTGACAAGGGTTTATGGCAATTCGATTATCAAGGGATGGTGTACTAATAATTACGCATCAAATTGGCATTTAACTACCTTAGGGTATTTAACATACATTTGCATAACGAAATTAAGCATGCAATTTGATACTTTAAAAGGACATAATTTGCATAAAATGTAGGTTCAATATGATCAAAGTATTGACTCGCCTGGGTCTACGGCTAGATGATCTTGATACTCTTGAGCTTGATCGAAGTGGGGGTCTCCGGCTTCTCCGAACTCTACGCGATCGATCGTACCGGAAAAGAAATAAACGAGCAAACAAATTAAATAAATAACAAAAACTCATCAAATGAACTCCAAAATACACCAAACTAGCACCAACAGGAAGAGCTTGATTTTAGAAATTTTTAGAAACAAACTTCACCATTTTTGGAGCTAAAATGGGGAAGAGATAAATATTTGAAGCCTCTCTTTTGAAAATAAAAACATAAAAGGAAAAGAAAACACAAATAAAAGAAAACGCAAGTGGCCCAAAGCCAACTTTTCGCCGCCCGCCCGCCGGCCAGCGGCTGGCGCGTCACGGCCGTCTGCGCTGCGCATGCGCTGCTGGTAGCGCGGCGCCAAAAGAAAGCGAGAGGGGGCGCTCGGCGAGCCTCACTCGGCGAGGGAAACGAGGCGGCGCGCACGGCGGGAGAAGAAGGAGCGCAGAATGACGGAGGAGCGAGGCGCTCGCGAAGAAGGAGGAGCCCGGGAAGGCGCGCCAAGGCGGCGGCAACGGGCTCACCGAGCGCGACGGTGACCAAGGTGAGCTCCTTCAACCTTCGCCGGCGTTTTGCTCGGTCTTGCTTGGGGAAGAGAGGGGGTGGAGGAGAGGAGCGGCGCCCGGTTTTAAAGGCCGAGGGAGGAGCTTTGGATCCGGGGTAGCCGTGACAGGCGGTGGAGTGCCGAGGCGCGGCGGCTGCTGCGCGGCCGAGGCGGGCGAGGGGATGGGACGGGTCGAGGCGCGGCGGGCGTTGACGCGGCGCGGGGGAGGACCGAGGCGGGCGAGCAGGGCATGGTGGCGGCAGGGCATGGCGATCGGCAGGGCTAGGGAAGGGGCTAGGGTTAGGGTGAGAGAGGAACGGGGGGAGAAGCTCGGTGCTTTCGGGGGGGAAAACGAATCTTGAACAATTTGGGAAGTTTTTGGGGTTTGCGTTCTTGAACTTTGAAGATCTTGCGAATCTGAAGTTTTGGATGTTACAAAACCTACCCACCTTAAAAAGAATCTCGACCCCGAGATTCGAGCTCCTCAGAGAACAGGTAGGGGTAATCCAACTTCAGCTGATCCTCGCGTTCCCAAGTGGCTTCTCTCTCTGAGTGGTTGCTCCATTGCACTTTGCACAAACGGATGATCTGGCGTCTTGTTTGCTTCTCCACGACATCAAGAATCTTGATTGGATGTTCTGGGTACGACAAGTCTTTCTGGAGTGCAATGGTTTCAATTGGAGCTTGTTCTTCAGGTACTCTGAGGCATTTCTTGAGCTGAGAGACGTGGAACACATTATGGACATCGACAAATTTTCCGTAATCCCGGTTGATATGCTACCTCTCACGCTTGGCGGTGATTGGGAACGGGCCTATGTATCTTGGCGCAAGCTTGCCTTTCACTTTAAACCTCGCATTCGCGAAGGTGACACTTTGAGATATACATGATCTCCAACTTCGAAAGTTAACTCTCTACGGCGGTTGTCGGCATAACTTTTCTCGCGGGTCGAGCGGCTTGTAGACGATCTCTCGATCAATCGACTTTCTCTTACGCTTGCTTGAGAGTATCCGGTCCAAGATATAACCTTCTCTCGATTCGACCAATGCAAGTGAGTTCTGCATTTTCTCCCATAGAGTGCTTCAAACGGGACATCTTCAAACCGGATTGGTAATCGTTGTTGTAGGCGAGTGCGCATACGGTAGACATCTCTCCCGATCCTACGGTAAACTCTAAAGCACAAGCCCGGAGCATGTCTTCTAGAATCGATTTACTCTTTCCATGCATCCATCGATCAGGTGATATCTTTGTCTTGAAGTTTAAGTGAGTTCCAGTGCATCATGGAGACTAGCCAAATGCGAGGTAAACCGAGAACCTCGATCCGAGACTATTCTCTTGGGTACCCATGCGGACATAC
Source organism: Ampelocalamus luodianensis (assembly GCA_036346255.1). Lineage (NCBI taxonomy): Eukaryota > Viridiplantae > Streptophyta > Magnoliopsida > Poales > Poaceae > Ampelocalamus > Ampelocalamus luodianensis. The sequence goes on along the minus strand of JAYEVH010000412.1, from coordinate 44,335 downwards.
AATACGAGCCATGTATAACTCGGCTAATTTATCTCCCTTGTAGGTGGTCTTCACAGGATGAAATGGGCAACTTTGGTTAATCTGTCGATTATGACCCATACGGAATCATATCCGGTCTTGGTTCTCGGCGGACCGTAATGAAATCCATTCCAATTTCTTCCCACTTCCACCGAGGGATTTGCGGTGGTTGCAGCAATCCCGCGGTCTCGATGTTCGCTTGATCCGTTGGCACACATCGCAACAAGCTACTGAACTTCGGCGATGTCTCTTTTCATTCGCGCCACCAATATAGAATCTTCATATCTTGATACATCTTGGTGCTGCCTGGTGTATGGTGTATCTTTGAGCTATGGGCTTCTTTTAGAATCAATTCTTTGAGCTCCCTTTGGTGGGGAACAAAGAGACGTTTCCCATACCATAGGATACCTTGTTGGTCTTCAACCATCTTTGAGGCTTTTCCTTTGGCCATGAGATGTTTAAACTTCGAACTCCAGGTGTCCTTCTCGAGCGGTCTTGATTTGCTCTTCTAAGGTTGGTTGAACTTCCATAGTTGCTAAGGTGCCTTGTTCTACTAACTCGAGGTTAAGTGCCTCTAATTCCTTGCAAAGCTCAAAGTTGGCACTCTTGAACCACAACATTATTGCGATGGGACTTACGGCTTAATGCATCGACCACTACATTGGCCTTTCGGGATGATAATGAACATCCAAGTCGTAATCCTTAATCGGTTCTAACCATCTCCTTTGTCGAGGTTGAGGTGCATGCGGGTGAAAATATACTTAAGACTCTTGTGGTCCGTATAGATATTGCAATGATTTCCAATCAAGTAATGCCGCCAAATCTTTAGGGCATGCACTACGGCTGCTAACTCCAAATCATGGGTTGGATAATTGTCTTCATGTGGACGAAGTTGTCTGGATGCATATGCCACGACTTTTCCTCCTTGCATAAGGGCGCAGCCAAGACCTTGCGCAAGCATCACAATAGACTTCAAAGTCCTTGTGTATGTCTGGCAAGACTAACACTGGTGCAGTAGTTAACTTCTTCTTCAACTCTTGGAAACTCTTTTCACAAGCTTCAGTCCATTCGTACTTCTTTTCCTTCTTGAGCAGGTGGGTCATTGGTCTGGATAGTTTGGAGAATCCTTCAATGAAGCGTCTGTAGTATCCAGCCATTCCGAGAAAACTACGCACTTCGGTCACTGAGGTTGGTTGTTTCCATCCCAACACCGTTTCTACTTTGGATGGGTCAACCTGCGACTCCTCCAGCGGATACGATATGTCCGAGAAAACGATCTCTTGAAGCCAAAATTCACACTTGCTCGCATTTGGCATACACCGATGTTCTTAAGCTTCTCCGGGACCAAATGCGGATGTTCAAAGATGTTCCTCATTAGTCTTGGAGTAGATTAAGATGTCGCTCTATGAACACGACAACAAACCTATCCGTATTCCATGAATATTTTGTTCATAAGGTTCATGAAGTAGTGGCGCATTGGTCAAGCCAAACGACATAACCGTGAACTCATACAAGCCATACCGGTGGTAAAAGCTGTTTTAGGGATGTCCTCACCTAATCTTAAGTCGATGGTATCCCGACCTTAGGTCTATCTTGGAGAACATCGTTGTTCTCGACGGTGATCGAATAGATCATCAATGCGGGGCAAGGGATACTTGTTCTTGATGGTCACCTCATTGAGGGCTCTGTAATCCACACACAATCGGCGGTGCCATCCTTTTCTTTACAAAAGTATCTTGGCGAACCCTGGGGATGAGCTAGGTCTAATAAATCCTTTTTCCCGTAATTCTTCCATTTGTACCTTAAGCTCTTCAAGCTCATCAACCGCCATCCTATATGGCCTCTTGGCAATTGGGCTGTTCTCGGCTTTAGGTTGATCACAAATTCTATGTCTCGATGCGTGGCATGCAGCAATTCTTCCAAAAACTTCCGGTAATCTTGAACTACGGTGTTGTTTCCAGAGTCACCTTCGAGGTTATGGATTGTACGATCCAAACTCGAGGAGCGGTCTACATTAACCTTTATTGTGGTGCGGGTTTTGGTGAGTACCGGCTTCTGTTGGTACGATCTATCATACCTTGGTATCGGGCCAACCAATCCATCCCTAGGATGATATCCAGAGTTTGGGATCAAGCACTCGAGAGGTTTGCTAGGAATCTGAATTTTCCATAGCAATCTCTACTCGGGACTTACTAAGATAGTAGTCAAGGGTCCCCTGTGAACTAAGTACCACGGGTTTCTTTAGCTTAAAGGTTGGCAACTTAAGCCTTTCAACAAATTTTCTTGATATGAAAGAATGCGAAGCTCGTAATCAAACAAAACTTGTGCTGATGCGATTTAACAGAGAACGCACCCATTAGAACTCCCGTAGCTTCCGAGCCTCCTCGGTGTGACATGGTTCACATGGCGCGATTTGGTGTTGAGGTAGATCTAGGCGCTTGCGGGCTCGATGGTTCTTGCTTGGGCCGATGTTTGACCTTGAGTGGTGTGGCTCTGAGTTGAACTGCGGGAGTGTTCGGCGTTGAGGGCATCGGTTGGCAAGTGTCCTCTCACCCACAATGGAAACAATGGAGATGAGCCGGGTTGCTTGTTGCGAGTCGTCCCAAGGGACGAAGGATGCGAAACCATTCCCATTGGTATGCTGGGTGGAGCTTGAGTTCCTTGTGGAGAAACTACACCGGCTTAAAAGATGAGCCGCCAGGAATGTTGACTTCGAGGAAAGCCACCTTGCGGCTTCGAATACCATCTTTCTCTTGCGCTAACTTCCGCAATCTTCTTCTCGCTTTTCAAAGACGAGGGCTTTGTTGATCAAGTGGTGGAAGCTAGGAAATCATGGAGGATAAGTGGCTTCTCATGTCTCCACGCATTCCTTCCACAAAGCGGTCTATCTTCTCTCTCGCATCGCCTACGCCACCGGGAGCGTGCGAGCAAGTCAGTTAAACTTGGTTAGATATTCATTGACTGTCATTTGACCTTGCTTGAGAGTTCGAATTCATTCTTCTTTAGCCTCATTGTACTGCGGGTACAAAATTAGTCTGGCGGTCTTGAACTCGCTCGGAGATTGGCGCCATGCGGGTGCGGTCTCGTCAGTTTTGCAAAGAATTGCTTCAACATGGCGGATCCTGCTGATCTCCGATCGCGGATGCGATCGCTGCGCTTTCTTCTTCTCCGCCATCGGGCTTTCACCACCTTGAGCAATGAGGTAGTTTTCCCCACCAAGTGCGGCTCCTTTCAACCGGTGCGTGGCGAAGTCCACCTTGTCTTCCTCGAGCATCGGGCTGGCGAAGCTTCTTCTCGCATCCCCGAGCCAATCTTACGCTTCTGGGGTTCATCTGCCGAGGCAAAGGTAAGAGGTCTTGTCTGAGAAATCGCCACTTAGAGTGGCGATCGTCGCTCTCGCTTGTTGATTAGTGAGCAAGGCTTGAAGGATTTGGGTTTGTTGTTTGCATAACTTGTGCCATTGTTGGATGCTCAAGGCGGGGGGAGGTAGGTCTTGTCCACAACCACGACCATAGCCACGGCCTCTTCCACGACTGCTGCGAAAGCACCACTGATGGGCAGCAGCTCTCCTTGGTGCCATCTCAAGAAACTCTAAGGCTTAGAACTAGAGAGGTGGTATATGAGGTTCACTAGCCTCTAAAGCACACACGTAAGAAAGAAATCAAATTGAACGAACAACACAAATGCGATACAAAGCCCGAATGGTGCAATTCATTAATATTAGGGGTAAGTGTTACATGACTCTAGGACACAAGATATAGGCCATGCAAAGCCATGACACGAGATACAAAACACAACGCCTACAAAAGGTGGATAAAGAAAGTGCTTGCAACCAAAAGACTACCTAGCAAGCACCGCTAGTTAACCTAGCTATCCGACTCCTCCTCCATCGGTGCTTACCACCGCAGTGCACGCTTACGGGGATCGAAACGGCTACGATCGATGGTCGGCGAGCGAACGATCGAGGTGGCGCCCGCGTCGAACTCGTCGAATCCAGCGGCGGATCGGGCTGCGCCCACTACCGGACTCTCCAAGGCTGCGTCGGTCGGCGGTGGACGCACTTTCTTGCGTCCGTGGTAGGGTGCGGGTCCTCTAGGTGGAAAACGTCGGCCCGCACCGGTTGCCGAACGACGACGGTGCAGCAGAGGCGCCGGCAGCAGCAGAGCCGGGCGGCGCGGCAGCGGCGGCTCGAGGCGGGCCAACTCGCAATGCAGCGGCCCATCTCCCGCTCTACTCGCGGTGAGCTTCATCATCTCTGAACATGTTGTCATGGAGGGTGTCGAGTGCTCGTAGCCGGCGGTGAGGAGGAATCGGTGTCCGATCTCATCAATCTGCGTTGGGAGGCGATGGTCAAAGCTGCGTGAGCCGGTGATGTGACAGTGCGGTCATCTGCCGGACGTGGCGGATCACCGGTAAAGCTCTCCCCTCGGAGAGTCGGATAGAAGCGTAAGGCGAGCTCGTGAGAAGGTCTCCATGCATCCGCACAAGCGAGACGCGGCAAGTCGTGCCACATCTCGACAAGATCCAAAGCACGGCTCTGGGGTGCTCGACCTTGAAGGTGTGAGTATTGAACTCACCCTCCTAGCATAGAGGAAAACCTCCATGCTCCAGTCTCGGTCAGAACTCGAGTCATCCGGCCCATGAAGATAGGCGGATGGTAGTAACCAGATATCTTGCATCACCGCGAAGAATCCCCACGAAGCCTCCGAGGTCTTCTCGCGAGAGAAAAGTCCCAAGAGCCGTGAGCGACGAGCACCATCTAAAATTTTGAAAACAAGAGGAAGTCAAGAATGAATAAATCCAAGTGAAGTAGGATGAGTACGTAACTAGGAATGACAAGTAAGCGCATGAGATACGCTATATTTTGGGCAAATGTTTTAGGGTTTTAAAATTAAGACACAAGTCCTACGGCAGCGACCAACTAACCAAGGCTCCTACAACAGTATGCTCGATACCACCTCTGTCGGACCGGATTTGAAATGTAATCCTCTGTGAAAATCTCGCGCTATTCCTGGATCAAGAGATAGCGCCACAAGACACATTGTTTGAATCATTTCATACATCGCGTGACCAAACCATTCATTAATACAAGCATCAGAGTTCGAATAGACCACGTCGGGTCGAGTTTACAATAGGGCCGATCAGGCCAAATGAGTTCATTACAAAATCTCAAGTACGATAGCGGAAGCAAAAGGGGTAGGGCAAGTCTCTCCACAGGCAAGCGACTGGGGTGCTAGGTGTACGACCGATATTAGCTAAGGGCTTGGATAATATGGGAGGTACACAAGTACCAATGGAGCCAACCAGACTGAGGCGAGACCTAGACTACAAGAACTATACTACTCCTCTTCATTTCCTTGCTCTTCGGCGTCCAGGTCCTCGTAGTAGGCGTAGTCTCCACGATCTGCGGGTTCTGGGGGTTGGGGAAGAGCGAGGATGAGCACAACTACCGTGCTCGCGAGCCAACACACAGTATGCAATAATATACATGCAAAGCTTAACAAGGATGGCTCGGGTTCATTTATTTGCACAAAGCAATATTTTGAGTACCAATATTAAAAAGTCCTATCACTTAGCATTTTAACCAAATTGCATTTTTGTTAAAGAGATTACTTGTGCAATATTTATAATAGTAGAGGTTACCTCCACCTCATGCTTATTTTTTTTATAGTGGTTACATCCACCATTTAACATCATCAGGGTACATCCACCGGGAAAACCAAAACCAGTCACAACGACCAACACATTTTACCCGCCCACAAGGTTTTATAAACAGAACTAACTCTTGTAAGTTCCCATGTCCGCCTCTTGACCGTAGGCACGGCTATTCGAACAGTTTATTACACTCTGCGGAGGTCAGACACTTTACCCACAAGAGACAATCATCTTGACATGTACACATGTTTCGTGAGACATGTGAGTCAAGGGAGATCATCACAAGGCCTTTACAATGCATCCACCAGATTTGTTACACCCGCTAAGGTTTCACCTGAGAAGAGTTACGCTCACATAGACCCGTCAACTCTTTCCCAGACCCCTCTTGCGCCACACGGCTTACGTTCACATAGACCCGTAAGTCGCACACCCCAACCCATAACCACAAAGGCTTATGGCGTAGCGGGTCATCTGCCTGGTGCAACTCATACTAACGGATACAAATTATTTAGCCAGGTCGACACCATTATAGACATGTGGTCGTACTGTTTTACATTAGGAGGTCATCACAGGATTAAGTCCTTAGGGACCATCTGGGCGGTTCATACCACATACCATCCACAAACCAACATTCCTTGGGCTGCATTAGCACCCACCAACATACCATCCATCATACCATCCGCCCAGATGTGATAAGCAATTCTTAGGTTTTTGAGAGATAGGAAAAACACATCAACACAACCATCTCAGTCATTTACATCCAATGACTGCCCAAAAACCATGTTCATTTTTAAAAGATGATGAATGAGGTAGATAATACCCCGATACTTAAGCAAGGCTAGCATGGCGCTTAAGTATAGCCTACACTAGTATAGTTACCAAATATTACTAGGGTGACAAGGGTTTATGGCAATTCAATTATCAAGGATGGTGTACTAATAATTACGCATCAAATTGGCATTTAACTACCTTAGGGTATTTAACATACATTTGCATAACGAAATTAAGCATGCAATTTGATACTTTAAAAGGACATAATTTGCATAAAATGTAGGTTCAATATGATCAAAGTATTGACTCGCCTGGGTCTACGGCTAGATGATCTTGATACTCTTGAGCTTGATCGAGTGGGGTCTCCGCTTCTCCGAACTCTCTGCGATCGATCGTACTGGAAAAGAAATAAACGAGCAAACAAATTAAATAAATAACAAAAACTCATCAAATGAACTCCAAAATAAACCAAACTAGCACCAATAGGAAGAGCTTGATTTTAGAAATTTTTAGAAACAAACTTCACCATTTTTGGAGCTAAAATGGGAAGAGATAAATATTTGAAGCCTCTCTTTGAAAATAAAAACAGAAAAGGAAAAGAAAAACACAAATAAAAGAAAACGCAAGTGGCCCAAAGCCAACTTTTTCGCCCGCCCGCCCGGCCAGTGCGTGTGTCTTGGCGCGTCTGCATCGCTGGCGCGGCTGCCTGCTTGCCAGCGCGTTGAAAGCGAGGAGAGGCGCGCTGCCGAGCCTCACTCGGGCGGGGAAACGAGGGGCGGAGGAGGAGGGCGACGCTCGCGAAGAAGGCGAGGAGCCCGGGAAGGCGCGGCCAAGGGCGGCGCGAACGGCTCACCGAGCGCGACGGCGACCAAGGTGAGCTCCTTCAACCTTCGCCGCGTTCTTGCTCGGGTCTTGCTTGGGAAGAGAGGGGAGGAGGAGAGGAGCGGGGCGCCGGGTTTTAAAGCCGAGGGAGGAGCTTTGATCCGGGGTAGCCGTTGACACCCGGCGCGGAGAGCCGAGGGCGCGGCGAAAGCGCGGCAGCGAGGCGAGCGCAGGGATGGGGCCGGTCGAGGAGCGCGCGGCCGGGCGTTGACGCGCCGGCGGGGTGGAGGACCGAGGCGGCGAGCAGGCATGGTGGTAAGCGGGCATGGCGATCAAGCAGGGCTAGGGAAGGGCTAGGGTTAGGGTGAGAGAGAACGGGGAGAAGCTCTGGTGCTTTCGAGGGGAAGCGAATCTTGAACAATTTGGGAAGTTTTGGGGTTTATGCGTTCTTGAACTTTGAAGATCTTGCGAATCAAGTTTTGGATGTTACATTTACCTTACAAAAGTTTGCAAAGGCAGCGCATTTTAAGGTTCTATGGTCGCAACATCTAAAACGCATATATAGAGAGGACACAACATCGACATAAACAAACTATAGGTTCTGTAAGACAGAGATGTCATCGTGTAGATCAGTATAGATGCGTAGTTGAGAAACAAAGTAGACGCATGCGTCATAGAACCATATTTGGTAGGTGCTTTGTTGTGCAAAAATAGAACATAATCTAATCAGTACAAAACTGTACAAGAGATAGGATAGAGATAAGCAAATCTGTAAAACGAAGAATATACGCGAATGGTAGAGCATGTTAGCGAAGATATTATACTTGGATCTATTTTTGTCTTTCTTGCCAAGCATTCTTCCTCGATGATATATTTTTATCTTTCTGGATTAGTTTACAACCAGTCCGTATCTCCATACGACTAGTTCGTACCTGTCATGGTGCAACAAATATTACAACAGTGGCTACCCGCATATGGATGGTGAACAATTAGGTATATAACTATTCCCATGAATATAGTTGATATAAGAGTAACATGCATGTTTAAGTTGAACACAAGGTAAGTTTTGCAAACAATAGGTACAACATGATCAAGAACACAACTTGCCTTGCTTGTACACAATTACTCATTGCTCTTCATCTTGTTCATCATCGCTCCTTGATACTCGATTATTTGCTCCTTAGCTCCTTGACCTTCACTCATTTAGACGAGTTTTGACGATCGATTTACAATCGAGAGAAAATGGCAAATGCAAACAAACTAAAAAAGGCAATTCAAATAAACTCCAAATTCGAAAAGAAAGGCATTGGAAAGTAGGGCTTGATTTTAGATGAATTTTGAAATAAGAACGGAGTCAATCAAAGCTCATATAAAGGAGAACAAGCTCTCAGAAGTTTGAACGAGATGAAAAATTCGGAAAATAATAAAGAGGGAATTTGGGTGCCTGATAGGTGGTACCGAGGGAATATTCTAGAATCTTTGAATCTTGGGATTTTTTCAGAAAATGTCGAAAGGCTAACAAGTGGGGTCCACTGGTATTTTTGGAATTAAAAAAAATTCAGAAAATAGGAATAGAGAATGACATGTGGGCCCATGGTCTATGAATCGAGTCCACGGCACAAGCAAGGTCCACGATGAACCAGGTTCATGCGCATAGGATGGCTGAATGAGGGACCTGCATGTCCATGGCTCTAATTTGAATCTAGGGTTTTGGGTTTAGGGGTTGCCACGCAAGCGATGACACACAGGTAGGCTGGCAATGTTGAGGTGTTAGCTCGGTGGTGTTGACATGGCTGCCACATCAGCTCAACGGCGGTGACGACACTGGGACCTAGGCGACGCAGGTGCAGTGTTCGGAGTTAATGGAGATCGCCGGTGCGGGAAAGCAAAGCGGTGGCATGGCTCAACTTTGGTGGGGACGATGCTGCGGTGCTCATCCGGTGACGGCGAGGAAGACAAACGTTGAACAATGATTAGAGCACATATGCATCGATAAATTGGTATGGCTCACCGTTTTGCTAGCGAATGAGCACCACTGTTTGATGTCGAATAAGAGTGAGAAATCGGTTGGGCTCTGACTTGCTTGCAGAGAGAGAAGGGGTGCAATTGGGTATCAGTCATTTGCATGGCTTAACAACCGAGAGGTCATTCGATCAAATCCCAGAAGATCTACGATAAATTCATCCAACATATAGTTAGTGTGACTCGAACTGTGATAGTCAGCCAGAAGATAGGGTACCATACTAGTTGAACCGGAAAACTGCCACCCAACGGTTGGTGTGAGAGTGTGCTTCTGTGTTTTTAGTAAATGCTTGCGAAGTTCGACGTTGAAAAGATTGCAATTTGGGTTTTCTGGCTTCATCGCTGGGCACAAGCTGCGACCCGATTTGAGCCTTCTAGACCGCGTGGACTCCGCTTTGGGCCAACTAGCCCAGGAAAGCTGGGCCGCAACTTTCCTGTGCTCTGCCTTCTTCTCTCCGAGAAATTAGCCCTTTTACTTCGCCAACTCCGCGGTGGCAATGGAGTGCGCGGCGAAGGGGCTGGCCGCGGAGCCGTGCGCCGGCGGCGCCCGCCGGCAGTGTGGCAGCTGCGGAGCCGTCGCCTACTGCTCCCGCTCTCCGAGAAATTAGCCCTTTTACTTCGCCAACTCCGCGGTGGCAATGGAGTGCGCGGCGAAGGGGCTGGCCGCGGAGCCGTGCGCCGGCGGCGCCCGCCGGCAGTGTGGCAGCTGCGGAGCCGTCGCCTACTGCTCCCGCGCCCACCAGGTAATACCTACCCTTTTCTTTTCCTTGCTTTTTTTTTATTTCCACTAAATTTCCTCATCTCTTGAGATTCTAGGAAGGGTTCGTGGGTTCGAACTGGTAGGGCTCCATCTCTAATAAAAGAAATATCTTTGGGAAGGGAGTGCCCTTGGGTTCTTGGAATCTGGGAATCTTTTAGCCTTGAGACTTTTGTGGTTTTAGAATGAAATTATTATTTTTTAGAACACGCGAGAATTTTGCGTGTCATTCCATTAAGAAGAAAAAAGGATACAACCAGCCGGGATTAGAAGGTATAAAATGTCAAGTTCCCAGCTAACGACCTATTGCAAAACTACAGAAAATTAAGGCCTATTCTCCGGTTAAAAGATGAACGACCAAAAGCAAGAAACCAAGGAAAAAACTACACTAACAACAAGGACTCCAAACTGCTAGCTCCGGCTAGCCGCCATTGCCCACCGTCCTCCCTGATCGCCTGGACAAGCTGCCTAACCATGGATTGAGCATTGTTGAAGACTCGGTTATTTCTCTCTTTCCAAACCATCCAAGCAACCAGGATAATGAAGGAAACAAAGCCCTTTCTAAGATGCTTTGGAAGTTGTGACCAGGCTCGAAGCCACCAGTCATCAAATCTGTCCCAGGCCGTTCGGCACCAAATTGGGACGTCTAATCCAGGCCAAAGTTAGCGACCAAACTTGTGTGACGGCAGCCGGTCAGAATGTGGTCAATAGATTCTAGATGGCTTTGGCAAAAGATGCAGAGGCCTTGATAGAATGAAATTCTGACTTCTCAAAAAGAAAAAAAAAAGAAGAAAGAGAAACAAATGAATGAATTTCTGGAGAAGGTGAGTTGGATGGATCGTATTTAGCGTGAAAATGGATTTTGCAATGGTTCAGCAAAAACTTACTAGGCGAGCAACAAATACAGGGAGAAAATTACCAGGAGAGTATCTTGAAAATCTAGGTGAATTTTTTAGTTCAGTTTGCATTTGGCGAGGAGTACTTTTCCCAAGTTGCTGAAGTTTCAGGAAGGGTGGGGTGTTGATGTTGATGGTTTGCATTTTAAGAAGGGTTGGTACTTGACTACTTGTGGGCTATGTGTAGGGAACTTTAGGCTAACGCCGGGAGGGGGCTATTAGATAAGGTAGCAAAATTATTTGTAATGCTTGCACTGCATCAACGAGTAAGGTTATAGCATTGTACCAGCAAATGGATTCTTGTACAATTGTGTTTCAATATCAGTTAGTGAAATGAAGTGTTTGATGGAGAGATCTCAAGTTTCTCAAGCATTTTTGGTATCTTGCCATTCTTATTTTATATATGATTTCATGCTTTTGTATAGCTTTATTATATTAAAATCCCTTTTCAGATTATACATTGGAGAATTCACAAGGAAGAGTGTGCAAGGCTTGCAAAACAAATGAGCCAGATTGATATGCTGATCCAATTTCCATTCACATTCTCCATGGAACCTCCTGCTCCGGTACTTCTATCTTTGTGATCTTCCTTTTATGCATTCGAAGTTATGCTTACCATGCTCTTTTCTTACATGTAAGATTTTTTTTTCCTATCCAAACATTGGTTGTCCAATTGAAGAGAAGCTTGTCCAACATCGCTTGAGATGGTTTGAACATCTCCAACGGAGGCCTTCTAAGGCACCGGTACGTAGTGGAATTTTAAGATGTACTGAAAATGTAAGAAGAGGCAGAGGTTGACCAAGACTAACGTGGGAGGAAGCAGTTAAAAGATATTTGAAGGATTGGAATGTAGTTAAAAAATTAGTTTAGATAGGAACGTATTGAAGTTAACGATCCACGTATCGGAACCATAAGAAGGTTTAGGGACGGTGTTTTAGGCTCTCGGCTCAGATGATAGGATGTACGGCTTAGGGTTTTAGCCTTGTAGGTTTTTTTTATCATTATCATTATCATTTTATTTTATTTGCAAGGCTCTCGTCTCTTTGACCTTGAAGAGGTTTCATTCCTAACCTACCCTAACTTGTTTGGGACCAAAGGCTTTGTTGTTGTATCCAAACATTGGTTCTACGATTCTACCGTAGCTTCTGGATATGACTTGGTGCCACCTGTGCCCTACTGTATATTTTATTGCCTTAATTCCTGTTCCGCACTTCACACCACATGGACACTCTAATTTTTTACCTGCTAGCTAACTCTATACAATATGACCCAGTTATTTGATGCAGACTAAAGACCTTGTTTTTCTTCAGTGCTTAATAAATCTCTTGTTCTCTCACACACTTTTTGTTACTTTAGAATCATGCATTCCCAAGTACAAGGTGCTTCTTTTGGAATCAATCAAAGTTCACATAAAGGAATCTGGAAATCAGAATGCATATGTGGCCCAGAGATTGCTTCTGTCAAGGACTTAAGGTTTGCTTTTCTCTGAAATCCCATGATGACAGCTAAATCGTGCACTATATAACATAGTGACCTACTATTGTTTGTTGTGGCACTTGACACATGGTCATCCTGTTTGCTGTTCTGTATGTGTATAGTATCAGCATATGATCTTCCACTTTTGGGAAACACTATTAAGTTTGCAGATCACCATGACTACCTTTCTAGGGTGTGAACTTTCTTGATATAGTTAGACTAGGAGGGAAATCCTATGATGTATTTTTGAATGAAACGATTTGACATGCACTACTGACATACAGTTTTCTCTCCTTATTTGATTGGAAATTGTATGTAAAGGCCTTAAGTTCAGCTTCACATGCTCAGCTTAACTGCTTTTATTTGATCAATTATAATTGGTTGTGGAATCTAATCCAGAAACCTGACTGCATATCTGTGCTTGCTTTGACTTCGGCTGTGTTGTGCACATGGCACCTGCTTGTTTTCTATATCAACTTTTGTACCTAATCAATGACATTAGTGTTTTCATCGTATGGCATGAGCCTGAATAGGTTGGAATCTTGGCTACATGCTACTCTCTTCTTCACTTCATTAGGAATTGTGGTCTTAGGTATTTTCTTTTGTGTATGTAAATACACCAATGTCTGGTGGTGTATTAACTATTAAAGCATTAAGAAAACTATTTACATGGCTTTAGTGTATTTTTTCTCTAATTTTAGTTAAGGCTAATTTATCTTTCAGTTTTTTATGTTCTTTCTGCATAATATACAGCATAGCAGCTGAATGGAATATGGGAAGCTCCCTCTGCCCATGTACAGGTACATTTCTGGCTGTGATGAGGTTGCTGACAGTATGTTTATTTCACTGTAATTAAACTTATCCCATTTTTGAGAACAGAGCCTGAAAATTCTATGCCCGCACCCTTGACAAGCTGGGAAGACTACTATCAGTGGAGATCCCTTCCTTTACATTCACCTGTTGCAGTGTTACTTCATTGGGTATGTACAGTGCACATCTTATAAAAATGTTAGCTTGAGCTCTATGCCCTAAATGTACAGTACAACCAATATGCATTACATATCCTGTTACTACTTACTCATTTTACCATCCACTGGGTTTGATTTGTGTAATATTGTTTGTTTGAGCTCTATGCCCTAAATGTGCTAGAAATGATGATTGAAAAGGAGAATGAGTATGTGGCTTCAGAAATAGGACATACCTCATTCTCTTATGAATAAATAGTTAACTTAAGATTTTGTGTTGGTCATGGGATTTAACATAACTGTTATATATAGGATATATGTTAAAGGTTCTATTTTCATTAAGATATTTCTCTTTCAAGTCACCATATACTATGACACCCGAAGGTCCCGAAGACCCAGACAATGTTCAAATGATTAATTATGAATGGTTGAAGATATTGAACTATATTACACGAAATTATTATAATAGTTTGAATACTTTGCATCTCATCTGAATAGCTAAGGGGTGCATATCCAGAAATTGAAGTTCCCGCAAAGTGGGGATGCAAACATTGTTTTAAACAGTGCTTAGCAGTGCTATAGAGCTGCTGTAGTGTTGTGTACGGTTGTGGTGCCATCGCAGCCTGCCACAACTTGATGGTTAGAATATAGTGTAGCATGTGTGATGTGTCAGTACAAATACTTTGAAGTTTTCATATGATCTATTTATCCATTTATTGCATATTCTAGCCATCTTCCATTTTGAATTCTTAGTCTAAGACTAGGAACATGCGCACCAACAAATGATCCTATTACAAAATAAGTTACACTATGAAAGGAGAAATTGCAAATAAGATGCAATCTTGGATTCTCAGCATTTTAAAAAAAAGTGGAATAAGGATTTTGTTCACCATGTTCATTGGATGATTTAGTCATGGGCTTTTATACTTCAAATTTATCGTTTCACTTCATATTTTGTTGTGCTTGCTATATTGCCATTATACGGTATCTTCTGCATACACACAAAAAGAAAAAACACTTAACCACTATTTTTCCTCTTCATGGCATTCACTCCATTGAAAACATCCGATGCAAAAGCAAATGCCAAGTTGGCAACATCATTGTTACAAAAATCAGTTGTGCAGCGAAGCTTGTCATTTCATGATTTTGGTGATGTTCTCTTGGCCATGTTTTTGCCTTTTATTTGGGTGTACTCTGCTGATAGCTCACAATTCGTACATCCTTTTGTGGTCATGAGCGTGTATTGTGGAACATTGATAGTTTGAAAGCAGCATCACAATTTTGTGTTACTAATATCTGTTGATTCCTGTTATTTTCCTAGTGTATTAACCACACTTGGTTCAATTTTGCAGCCACTTACATTGTATCATTGTCTTCAACTATCTCGCCTCCAACCATCAAGATATGATGGCCAAGACACACTGTGCATTCACTATTTAGGTAAAATCTGTCGTGCAACTGTCTTCTATGTTGGAACTTGGAATACTTGTATGCATTTATGGAAATCCAGTTGTAGCCAGTTGGTTCATGCTGGCATGCTGCCATCATTCTCTTTTGGACCAAACGGGTGCTTGAGAATGTTTAGGATGCTTACTCTATGCTGACGCTAGTTACAGATGACTGACTTTCTTGCCAAGTTTTCAAGCGATGTTACACTTGAACACATCATTGTACACAATTTGTTGAACAAAAAACAAACTTCTTCGTATTGAATTTCACTGGAAAAAAAGCCAGTTCCTGGCTTGCTTATTGTCATTCTGTTAGATTGCCTACCTTCTTCGCTACATTGTTTTTGCTGATACAGGGTTGTTATCCGTAAATATTTATGCACAAATACTAGCCATTGACTCGTAAGCAGTTTGTACTCATTTAAGGACAGGAACCTTGCCTATATGCACTCATTTATTTGTTGTTGGAATGTTGGGCTTCCTGAGGCTGCTGTTATGCAGATTGCAGCAGACATCGACAGCTTTAGAGGCTGTTTCATGAGACAAGCTTTGTCTGTTATTCTATCTCTTTTGTAAAAGAAAAAGGAACCTAATTCAGGGTGTTATCTTAGAAGCTTGGGATGTACATGGTATAGCTTGTATTTTTATTGCTTAGGAAGGAGGATGATGACTACGTACTTCAAGTATTATGTGTTAATCATGTTACCATTAACCAATTTTACTGTAAATCTTCATAGGAACTGGTCAATTATCCAGTGAAAAACTTTGTTTAATTACTGGGATTCATAGATCTTCAAATAAGATCGCAGACACTGATATTTCGCTCTCTTTTTTCATGTCTATTGTGCTAATTAAATGTCTGAAGGACCCGAGAAAGAGCTACTTCAGCTTGCGGCGTTTGGGGAACTACGTACTCTATTTCCAGGTGTGCGGCTTTCCATTGAACTTGTGGGGCCAGAAGTTCCAAAATCTAGGTTAGTCACATAAGTACAGAACCTGCTTTTCACTCTCTTCCAATGTTATATATGGAGAAACCTTTTTTAATAGTTTGGTGTTACCGTGTCCTGGTGTTTGCCTGGCAATTTGGCATGATTACCTTTTTCATTTCGTCAACATTTTTTATCCCTTTATTTCTGTGAGTTAAATAGAAAAGTATCTAGTTTATTCTAATGCAGCTGTAGTAGGTGTATTTTGATCGTTACTTTTTTATTTTGATTGAACGGGATTGTACAAGTTCAGTTATCTACTTTATGCTCAAAAGGTATAACTAATTTTGAGTTCCTGCTCTTTTAACTGGTTTTGATATGATGCCTGCTGACAGGGATGGTGAGGTTATAAATATTTCCAGCTATGCACACTGTTCTGATGAGAGCTGCTGTTGTAAATCTTCTATTGGCTCCGAACACTTGAGTTGCAGTGCAGTGACACTCAAACTACGGAAAGGGCTATATCATGAGAGATATAGTGATATAGTGAGGGTTCTCTCTAAAAATAACTCGACTTGTTTGAAATGTGAAGTTCCCCATCAATGCCATCATATGAACATACTCAAGCATGTCGTTGATTCACTTGATTGAATAAGTCTAGATACATTGATAAATAATATGGACAAGCTTTCATATGCATAATGCTCAATTCTGTATGTCAGGTGGTAGCTGCATGTATTCCTACTCACAAATTCAGCTAGCTAGGTTTAGAACTACTGGGCTTCTCAAAGTGATTTGATTATTGATTATGCTATAGCTTGAATTTCTTGCTTGCATGTTCAACTGTCCGAAAAGTACTTACTGGAATGTGTAGGTCTCATCCGCTAGCAATAGTATTTCTATGAAATGCTACAATAATTCAAAAACAAAATTTGACATTTAGGTTCATAAAATGTTTTGGGATGTGCATCTGTGATGTGTACTGCGACCAGGGAAACTAGCAGCTCTGATTTCTGTATTGAATAAATATGATCGGCTCACCCAGCCAATTCAGTTGAGCATTACTGGTTAAAATGCTTATTTTCATTCTGGATCGACTTTTTCTACTAATACTTTGTCTCTTGGTAGGATTCAAATCCTCATCTTATTCTTGCCCCAAATGCGGGTGTAGCTGCATATCCTAGTTGGATGCCGACTATTGTAAGTATCTAGCTCATAATTAACAACCTCTCATTTTTTTCTCAAAATATTATTGGCTCTGAAATTCCTTGTGATGCTGTTACTCCTAACTTTATATTCAACAGGTTAGTTTCATGCTGAAGCATGCATTCAGAACTTAAATTGTTTGTTCATGTATCCTGCTTCATTTTGTTTTAATTGATGATATTCAAGTCAAAGTTTCATGCAATCAAATGATCAATTGGTCATCCTTTGTCTGTGTAATCCAACCAATCTTCATCAGCTATATTATTCATGGATGTATGTGTTGGCATTATATTTTTTGAAATAAAATGGATGGCAGGAGCTCTGCCTATTCATTTCAGAGAGGAAAAGAGAATCACAATCACCATCACCTATCCCGGTAGGACACAAGCACCTCAACACCTCACCTATCAACACCATCAGACATAAAAACACCACCGAAACACACCGCGGTGTTGGCATTATATTGTCCGTACATCGAAATGATATTAAAAAATCATTACACTGCCACAGCTTTAGCTGGCAGTTGCAACACAGCCACAGTATAGCATCATGTACTATTTTTCCTTAGCTTGTTAGAGGCTTTTGTTTATTTGTGCTCATTATCATTTGTATTCCATTTTCATTTCAAGGAAATAATTAGGGAGATTGGGATTCCTGCATTTTTTACGGACTTTTGTGAAGAAGCTGCACATCTAGCCTCCTGCTGCATAAGCTCAATAACTGGTCAACCCCTCAGAGTCCCAGTATGTGTTATGCTTTGCCGTTGTCATTTCTTTCCGATTGTAGTTACGGAGCAAGAAACTAACACTCATCATCATCTATCATCTCTTTTCCAGATCGAGGTAAATCCTTTCAGGCAGCCGATTGCAGTGGATAATAGTGCACTACACCTACCATGCTACTCGAATTGCTTTGTTTTTGGGATGTAGAATTGCCGCTTTGTATGACCTTGAAATATTCGGGAATTCAATTTTTGAGAAATGACACTGTAACTTTTTCAAATAAGACAAGGATACCATGAAATATGACAAATTTTCCATGGATGCAGTTGCCCCTCACTGTTTTCAGTATTTAAATCATTCAGAAAATATCTTAGATGCTATGTGTAATTGTAAGATACATTCATCAACTTATGCTTGGAATCTAGTTGTTATACAATTGTAAGATGCTGCACATATTGTCCTTTCGGTGGAGTTGCAGAAAGATTTTCTTGCTAGCATCAAACCCATGATGGACATGGATGTGAAATATGAATCAGTTATCTTCTCAATTTATGCAAAGGTGTTAGTGCCAAGTTATTGACTACTTGATGATTGAGCAGAACACACATCAAACAAATTTTGTCACAGAAGAACTATGCCACAATTGTGTTCCTATGGTGAGTTTTCTTCTTTACCTCAAATTTCAATTAAGTTATCTAAATGGCCTTGTCACTGCATTTCCATTTGAAAGTGATGTGCTCAAACTTCTTGTGGATAAGAACTGACTTCAGTGCAGAAATACAATGACCAGTTTTGATGTTCTCTATCCATGGCACTAAATTTCCATTTGAAAGTGATGTGCTCAAGCTTCTTGTGGATAAGAGCCAACTTCAATTCAGGAAGACAATTATCAGCGTCGATGTTTTCTGTCTGTGAATCAGTTCTTGTTATTCTATGATTCAATGATCTGAGACATTCCCAAAGTTAAGAGAAGTCAAATGCTTATTGTTTGAATGACAGCAAACAGGATGTTTGATGAAACACGTAGTGGAATAAAACTGTTAAGTTTCTGGTTACAACCCTTTCTTTCTCTCATCCACTGAGGTCTGCATATGTGACGAAGCTGTCATACATCTAATTACACACATCAACCCATCTCAAAAATCGAAACTGCACACACCACTCCAGTAAACTAATGAGGCCAATGACGAGTTCTACGTAACAAAATAATCAACTCATTTCTATGTTAGTTCATCATGTTCAGTGTTGACGAGAGAGCTTGCTGAACACCTGCTTCTGCATTCTGATGTTATGCCCTTTCTTTGCATTTTCATCTGCAATGTGAACATCATCTATCCACGAGACAACCTTGTAGGCCAAACTTTCCAGCACCCTTGAGTAGCTTTCAAGTATCGCCTGTCCAATATCCTGTAGGAAGTAAAATGCAGATGCAAAAAGGTTAGTTATGATGCATAATGGTTCTGGATCTTGAATGCAGATGCAAAAAGGTTAGTTATATATATGGAAGATATGTGATTGCTGAAACAGTTTTAGTTTATGATTGTTCTGTTTGCACCACATATCAGAATTCTAAATATTTTTGTATAAGCATTCACTAGTATAAGCATTCACTAGTTTCACAATGAATACAACTTGATAAGAGGAAAATATAGATGAACACTGAAGTAAACATGAAATTTATCTATTTCTTATATTTAATCATTACCTTGTTGTACTGAATCTTGCTTGTGTCCAGGGTAGTCTGCGAGAGGCCTGGAAACCTCTGCTTCAAGCACAGCAGTAGGCTCCTGGCCCTGCTTGCCAGGATCAGATTCTTGTCCCCGTCAGCATTCAGCTGGGTAACATTCTCCCATTTTGTCACCACGTGGGTCATGCTTGCTTTCCTTCTCCACACATACATAGCGGCCTCGACACGGTCTGCGATCTCAAGCGCCTCATGTTCTGAGCTCAAGTTGAGGAAGTTGAGGAGGTGGTCTGGTGAGAACTGATCCCCTGAAGACATATACCGGTATATGGCATCACCTACGCTCACCTTCCCACTCTGTTGAATAGCAGAAATGCATGTATCAGAGGGGGAAAGGGAACTTTTTGACAGACTGTATGGAGACTCGATCTCTGTGGATCAGATCAGGCAACTGTCATACCTTTGGAAGTGTTTCTAAGTATGACAATGGAACTTGCATTTCAGAGAGGATACCACTGTTGATCTCCATGGCCATCTTGTGGATCTGGCTTGCTTGGTCCCTCTTGTGCTGCAGTTCACGGTGCATGTGGTCAGACAGACCAGAGTCTGGGACGCATGGCTCAGGCAACCACCACTTGTCCTCGCTACGTTGGAACGACTTCTTGTTGTCGCTGAAGGACTGCTTCCTCTGGTCTGCATACCAGAAGTCTGCCTTGTCAAAGCTGTCCAATATACCCTGCAAACAAGTGTGCAATCATACATTATATTATACTACCAAAATTACTTGATTAGAACTTCCAGAATTATGTGAACCAAGACTTACGAGGAGCATGGTTTCTAGCTTTTCAAGTGCAGGAAGGTTCATCAGAATGTCTGATCTTGGTGAGGTTGCCATCACCTGTAGGAATCAATAATATGTACATAAGCAGACATGCCGTGAGGATGAAACTTGTCAAGGTGTAAGATGTGTGATGTGGATAGGATGGCATTACATCATGGGAGCTTCCATCAGGCATGGCCTGGACTGTTGGCGAGAATTCAACGATGTATTCGCAAATGGAGAGGAGGCAATCCATCTCCCGATTCCACATTGATCTCTTCTCAGGAGGCAGTGGCTGCAATCTGTGGCAGGTCCCAAACACAGTTGCTGCAGCCAAGAACAAGCAGAGAAGTTAGCACATTGTAGCCTGCATCAAGACCAGTTTATTGAGGAATTCGTTTGTAATTTCCAGACTACCGTATAGATTGGTAATGGCATTGGAGATGGCCACAGCAGTGCAGACACCCTTGCCGCTCCCTGACATGTCCTCCCCAAGCAGCAGCTTGGTGTACTTCTCCTTCATCAGCTCCATATCTGAACATACAATTGTCAAACAACAGAAACACTACAGGACATCAGTAAAACAGGTTGCCATCCATACCTTCATCCTCCATCGACTTCTCGTTGACAACTTCTTGCTGTTTCTTCATGCTAAGCTTGCTCATCGATGGCAAGCGGCGTGGTGGTGCTGCCACCTTGGATGTTGTACAGCTCATGCCACTCCTTCGTGGTGACGCATGACACTCGTGCTCGTCGCCGCTTTCGGAGAACGACGACACACGGAACAAAGGGCGCGTGCAGTCGCGGTCGTAGTTGTGATTGTGGAAGCCCGGAACCCTGAACTGTCACTCATTGTTGTTGTTTGTGGTGGTGGTGGTGGTGCTTGCTTTAGACCTTCAAGAAAGATGGATGGCACAAGAATCGCGACTTGCCAAAAACAGAAGGCATAGGTGTCTCGTTCTATTGACCTGTTCTTGTGGTGATTTGGATCCTGGCTCAAACTTCTAAGTCTATGGAACAATAATAAAGCTTAGGCTGGCTTGCCTTGACATGGAGTGTTTCAATCAATAGGATTTATTAATTACATGGCATGTGAGCAATTTGCCCCACAGTATAGGACATTTTGATCGGATTGGTGGTTGGAGATAGTGGTTGTTGCAAGTTCATGATTGTGTTTACTGTCAGGAAGGTACACAAAAATGGGAATTCTTGGAGGTAAATTGGCTAACTTATGCTGTAATTTCAACCCAAATTTTGGCTGCAAGATTATTCAGTGGCCAGTTGTTTCTCCATACAAGGATATATACCTCAGCATCTCAGATAAATATGAATTTTATCCATTACATTTTTTAGAAATGCACGCTTATAATCACTGTTTTTCCCTTGAGCAAATATGCAATGTATGCTGGCATTTGGACCTTTAATGCGTAAAATTATTACTTTCATAGTGGACCAATGTATTCTTGGGAGTTAAAAATAAAGGCAGAGGACAACATCATGTTGCATTAATTACTATATCGTACCTAACTAATTTTTTTTAGCTCATCATTACATTCTCCTAACATAAATGACACTCTTTTCCCTTTTCCAGCTGATGGAGGTGGTTTCAGCATGCCAACCATTCAGCTTACTATGCTACGGTGATGTTTTCACATTTCATCTTACTATCGTGACTAGCTAATTATAACAGGGTTTATAAAACCGGCACCGGCCGGGACCAATGACTAAAATTTAGGGGTGGAAATAGGACGCTGCATCTTACGTCCGCTACCTCTGCTGATTGTCAACACGCCTACCTACCCGTCGGCTATCACGTTGCACACATGCTTGTGCCATGCAGTGTTGCCCAGCTGCCGTTGCACCTCATGCCTCCTCGAGCCGCCCAGCACACCTAAGCCTACGTCCGCACGCCGGTCGTGGTGCTAGTCGCTAGGGTTCGTCATGATGAGGATTGGGGAATTGGTTAAGATCGGAGTGAGACTCGATGCCCGTGAGAAGAGAGAGCAGAGTCAGAGTGAGATAGATGTGTTTGGTGGGCTTGACCAGTTGACTCAAGGTAGCAACGACACGACCCGTATAAGGAAATTCTGGTCTAAATCATTTCCTTGTTCTTTACCCTAGAGCGACTAAGCTTTAAGCCGCTTCGATGGATGAGGCGCTAAGGGTACCCATGGTTCGCCGTTGTAGGTTTCTGTTAGCCCTCTGTTGGGTCCGCCATCGCTGGCTGGTTACCACGGTTTTCACCAACTGGTTTCTCAAAGGGGTCCGATTTAGGCCCAAAACCATCCTCTAATACATGTTAGATGAGGAATACTCATATTATTACTTATTAGATATATTTGACGCATCAAAGTCCAAAACAATTTTTTTCTCGAAATTTTGCCAAAATTGAAGTGATGATAGGGTTTTCTCGAAAACCGGCTGAGAATCACCCTACCTCCGGGTTTGGGCCGGGTTCTGAGATCTGAAGCCCTGGTTCGTTGTTCGTTGTTACTTCCGTCTTTTTATCAGATGAATATCATCCTGTGGGCGAGCAATCTTCTCAAACATGCAACCCATATTGGTCCCTTGATTCAAACTTCTAAGCAAAGCCATACTTCGTGCCAGCCATGATCGTCTACCATGATAATTTTAAAAATCTCTAGGCAACAAAATGCTAATCATATAAGATCAGTCGAACTTGTTCTGAACTCTGGAGCATAAAATAGGGAAGAAGGTGGCCGGCCAGTCTGAGGCAACTAACTGTTAAAGTAGTTCTCCAGGTTCTTTTCAAAATTATCATGGATTGCGGTGAGTTATGACAATCTTATTTGATGGAATCACTTTCAAATAATTATCGTGTTTAGTACCTAGTTTAGAAATCTGAACCATGTTAAAAACAGATATTGTTGCTTTCAAAATAGGAAGACATGCAATTAATTAAAGAAAGAAATCGTTAAAACTCTAATTTTGATTTGCCAGACAGTGTACTAGATTTTTTGCAATCACTTTGCTGCAGCAGATTTGGCACTCATACAGGTTACAAGGCTGCACCACCAGGATTCAAATCTGGTGAATTCAAATCTTGGTGCTCATTTTTCGCGTGTACGTCTCGGTGGGAGTGAAACCACGTGTCTGCTCTGCGCTATACGAGTGTGTGAATATATCACTGGCCTATACAATTATAAACATGTGCTAGGGGATCTACTGGTGTGTGCTTGTGTCTGTGTTTGTGCGTCTCTCCCTCCCATTTTGAATGGATAAAGTGTTCGTCTCGTCGGGGATACCCCATACCAGGTTGCTGCAGCCAGCCCATTTTGTTTCTTTGGATGGATAAAGTAAAAGTAAGCCATGGCCCAAGGCACAGTTGGGCCCTGGACGAGCCATGGGAGGCGACCCCTTCTGGCCTTCTCCCTTCTCTTCTCTTCCTCCTCCCTTCGTTTACTATTCTACTCATGACCTCATGGGTTTCGCCGACAGCTCGAGGAGCGGAGAGCGGAGATTTGAGATGGTGGCGGTCGTCGTCGGCACTGGCGCCGGTGACCGCGTCGATCGGAGGATCCGTCCTGAATGGTCCCCCTCATGGTCACGACTGCTCGCTGCTCGCTAGGTCCGATCTTCGCACGCTATTGCTGTATATGTTGGACCGAATTGAATTGAATTAAATTTAGGATTTGATTCTGTTGATGGTATACTCAATACGAATGTGAATCACGATGTGTCCGTTGAGAGTCACCAAAGTTTTTATTTGATTTTTGGTAGGACTCTGACAACAATTGTTCTGGTATTATAGTCATCAAACCAGTTCTTACGACCCTTGGTCGGATCCAATGTTGTAAGATACGGCAAACGGGTGAATCATATGAAGAATGGCGTACGGATCTCGTAGAAAGAATCCGATAACAGCGACGAAACAGCCACAACAAAAGGGAAAAGAGTTCACGAAGCTGCCGCAAATTCTATAAGTAGAAGTTGTTGCTCTCTCATAGCCTCTGATATTCTTGTCCTATACAAGAATACAGTGCTTAAGAATGGCTAAGCCTTCGACCCTTTGATCGAAGCGCTTCAACCTTGCTTTCGGTTGGATTGGAATTCCTGGATCCGATCCACACCCTTGGGGTTATCCAGTCTCCTCAAAATAAAAAAAGAAAACCTAACGTACACAAAAAGTGCAAATTTACAAATCGTAGCCCATCTCCAACTCCGAATCAGATTTGAGCTATAATAGGATAAGGGACTTGGGGACAACTCAAAAGTCAAATCTACATATGTAGAAATTTACGATGCTCACATGGGGGCATGTATATATGTAGTGTTCAGTACTAGTTTCTAATGGTAATAAAACTTTGTAATAGGAATAAATGTAGGTGGTAGTAAGTCTCGTGGGTCGGATGGGGCTTTTGGGGTCTGGGTTTGGATCAATGGCGAATCCAGGATGAAAATAGAGAGTAGGTTCAAAATCTTAAATGACTAAACTAATTTAAAACAAACATAGTTTCGTATTCTTTGCAATCAAATTCATACACGTATAAAAGCAAAGCAAAGCAAAGAAAAAAAAGAATACAATAAAGATACCTCACTAATGAAAGTGTATCCCAAAAACATGTAATATGTACATCAAAATTAAAGAATTTAATAATATAATAACATATTATACTTAAATGATTATCAACATTCGAAATAAAATAATCATACCACCTAGGCTGTTAGGCACAACACTGAGCACTGAGCAGTCTAACACTCAACAGATTAGTAGCCCATGAGCCCACCTCTCCGGTCTCCAGTCTCTGCGGCTCCAGAGTCCAGACTACTCCAGAAGGCAGATTCTTTTCTATCCATAGACAAAGACAAGGACACAAGGTTAAAGAAAAAGCTTACTATGGAAGTATGAAGTATCGAGTATGGATTGACCAAGATCAAGCTCAAAACGACTGTTGTATTATGGAAAGTGGAAACGGTCCAAACGGACACAAGTTACCTCCTCTCAATCTCTCCTTTACCTCCCTCGGCCAGTCCCAGTCGCGGAGTCGCCCAGTCGGCCTCCCAGTCCTCGGCGTCGTCCCACCGCCCCCGGCCCAGCCCCTCGGCTCCTCAGCGGCTCAGCCTCAGGGGTCACGCACGCGGCACGCCCACCGCCCACGGCCCAGATCTACTCGCTGAGTGCCGAGCGACGCGGCGACGCGGACCGCGGTGGCTGCGCGGCGCCGGCCCCTGCCCGGCCGCTCCACGGCCCCAGCTCCCTGTGCCCTCAGGTCAGGACTCAGGTGCGCTTCCGAGCTTCCAGCTTCTCCTCGCTGCCTCGCTCGAAAAATTGGGGAATTGATTGGGGATTTTTGGAACGGGAACAGGGGAACGTGAGGTACTGAGGTGGGGGGTGTGGGACGACACGCTTTTGTTCCTGTCCGACCGTCTCTCTCGGTTGCTCTGCTTCGACCTTCTTCTTCTTGTTTGGCGCAGCGCCGCAGCCATGGCAGCCGGTGTCTAGGGGGCCGAAGGTTGGACTGGGGGGTGTTCCCGGGCACCGGTGGAGAGTAGGCTTCAGCCTCATGAAGCCCCCAGGTGGATTCGCCCTGGTTTGGATCTCAATTGCTGCTGTTTTCCAATTTTTTTCTAAACTTTTGTATCTTGTACAACACTTTTACAATTTCAATAAGAGATAATTCATTATTTGCCACTGCAATCGATTGAAATTCAGGATTACACACGAAAGTACAGTGGCAAATAATTTTTTTTTTAAAACAGGAAATAACCCAGCTTTTATAAAGCTAATACCAGAGTATCCAAAAGATTACAAACAAACAGCCGGCTGGGAACCAAAAGGTGCACAACACAAAACCTAACCAATTACTAATAACCGAAGGATATCACAATCCAAAAGTAACCCAAACTAACATTCCAAACGTTGAGAACACAACAGAAAGACAATTAGCCTACAAAAGACTTCAACCAAACTTCAGCCCGAGTAATCCCAACATCAATCTTCTGCCGGTCCTCCTCCTTGAGCAGAATTTTCCACCTCTGCAAACAAGATAATGATTTAAAAAAGGCAGTAATCGGCTGCTTAGGAAAACTCTTCTAAAAAAAGAGAGTTTCTAATGGTAATACGAGCAATATACTTTAAATTGTGCCCGTGCTGAAACTGATTTTTTTAATCAGTAGTACTGAACAGTTATCACTGCACTGGACTGATTATATTATGTTGCTCATACAAACAGCACGCAAACATTTTTTGACGGAAAAGGTAGAGAAATCTTTACCTTATGACCATTGTATTAAAATGGTTGTAGGGTAATGTTACAAAACTGAAAAGAAAAAGAAAAAGAGCACGCAAACATGAGTCGCATATATGCATAGACTTGTGCACTCACTTCTTTCATACTTGTAAAGCATCGTTACGATCTACCTTATGACCATTGTATTAAAATAGTTGTAGGGTAATGTTACAAAACTGAAAAGAAAAAGAAAAAGAGCACGCAAACATGAGTCGCATATATGCATAGACTTGTGCACTCACTTCTTTCATACTTGTAAAGCATCATTACGATCTCGAACTTGATTACATGCACACTGACAGATTTTACTCTGCATTTACAGATTACATGACCATAAAAATTACTTCTCTTCTGATTACCTATTTATCCCCATATCCCCATTTACAAAGCAATTAGTACAGTAGCATTACAAGTCCTATCGACTATGGTATTCCAGGGACAAGAGCAGCTCCTCCTCCAAGCTGTATTGCCTAGTCGTGCTGCTCTGCCTGGGCTCTGTTAATGGATTGCGGCGCGTATTCTGACTTGCTCCAAATCCTCCTTCCCCAATTGGAGGACACAGCAGTTGATTGCGCCAACCATGCACGGCTTCAAGCTTCAGCTCAACCTGCCTCATTGAGGGCCTCTCTTCCCCTTTTAACCTCAAGCACGCCTCTGCAAGTATTGCAACGTGTTCTGCTTCTTCTGTACATCCTTCCTCAACAATCTGCTTGTCGAGGATTTCAAATAAGCAGTTCTCTACACAAGGGATGTGAACTGCACAACCAGATTTCTGCCTTCACATGCCCTTGAATAGGAAGTAGGATTCTCCTTGTTAGCAGCTCTACAAGAAGCACACCAAAACTATAGACATCGCTCTTGTCGGTTAGGCGACTAGTATGATAGTACTCGGGGTCAAGGTATCCATATGTTCCTTGGATGCATGTTCGTATGCTTGTCTGATCAACTGGAACAAATCTTGAAGCTCCAAAATCCGATACCTTTGCAGTTAAATTGTCATCAAGTAGTATGTTGGACTTGATGTCTCTATGAAATATAGACATGGAAGCGGCTGAGTGTAGATAGGCAATGGCTTTTGCAGTTTCTAGGGCAATCCTCAACCTGTCTTTCCATGACAATGAATGCTGACTTGGGGCATGAAGATGATGATATAAGCTCCCATTTTGTATGAACTCGTAGACTAGCAGAGGAACTTCAGTCTCAAGGCAACATCCGAAGAGCTTTACAATGTTTCTGTGATTGATGTGAGAAAGAATTGCCACCTCATTTATGAACTGGTCTATTTCTGTTTGAACTATAATTTTAGGTACTTTTATGGCAACCACACACAGATTTGATAGTATTCCTTTGTAGACCATGCCATGACCTCCGTGTCCAAGGATCCGTATTTCATCAAATTTATTTGTAGCTTTTTTCAGCTCTTTTAGGCTAAATATCTTTGTCCGTTCAGCTGCATCATGGTGTGAAACAATTAGCTGCTGGAGCAATACCCCATGATTCTGCTTGAAGTATTTCTCCCTTTGTTTTGCCTCTCTTCTTAGTCGGATTTTTTTGACAAGCGACACATAACTTATAACTAGAGTAATGACAGAGATACTTGTAGCTCCTCCGATTCCAACTGCTAAACCTGTATGCACACAATACAACATGCATAAAGTTAATAACATGCATAAATTAATTTGCTCAAAAGAAATTGAGAGGAGGCAAAAGTGTTGTTTCGTATTTGGAGGAAACAATTTAACATCTTTTTATTGCTGCCCCTTTGTACGTCTTGTTTGGTGGGCTTTTCAATATGCGTTTAATTTATCTCCTCCTGTGAATATAGCTAACATGTTTGGGAATTGGTTAGCCGGTATTTCAAAATTTTTCAAAACACAACTCCTTGTGGAAGCCAGTGCCTTATATTAGTCTATTTGGTTATGTCGGAATAATGTTGTTTTTGATAAAAAAGACTATTAATAATCCCTTGCAGATTATCTTATTGAGTGGACACTAGATGAGAGTATGGGCAAATATGTAGAAACCGACCCAAAAGGAGTCCATGTTGAGCGGCAGTGCCAGGTTAGAGTATGTGGCGAAGCAAATCTTCACCAATCATGGGTGACGGTGTAGTCACAGGATTTGTAATGATTAGATTTCAAGTTCAGTTGTCTTGTGCTTGTAAGGCTTCGAGTCACTTCTCATATTTTGGTTACTTCGGAACTTGGATCTTTGTAATAAATTGGACTGTGTGTATCCTTGATACAGAGACTGAGAGAGTTTTTTCTCTTCCATTATCTAAAAAGTTAATAACTTGGTTAATACACTTGCACCACAAACAAGCTCCCGCAATGATGACATTTACAAAGTCTGTAGTTCTGTACACATCTTTTTGTGTGAAGATCGTAGCAGACCCTTACTAGCCAATTGATATTCATGCTACATGTGTATTTTATGAAGAGCCAATTTGATACATGCCATTTGAAAGTTTCAAATTAGAAAAAATTTCGTTCCTTAGTAAGCTTACCTGCCCCTATGTAGTTTGCACAAAAATCAGTTCTGAACATGCCATAACTAAAAAAATTTAAAGATTAAGATAATGTGGCGAGTAGTCATAATATTTTAGTTAAAATCTTATGCCACTGTAATTGGATTGCACGGAATTTTTAGCTAAGTTTATAATACAACTTGGTCTACATGTTAGATTATTGTTATTGGCACTTGGACATCCTGGCTTTCAAACAATTAATGCTTGCTTATTGGATCTTACTTTAACTGCGTGCATAGATTAGGACCAAGTGAAGTCTTGCAATTGGAAAAAGAAAAGAAGTAATGTAGTGTTAGAGAACTAGTATTAGTGTTTAATAAGAGTCCAAAGCGTGCTAGTCGAGAGTTGTGTTAGAGTCAGATTGTAAACTTTGACACTATGAATAAAAGGTGCGGGGGTTTCAAAGAACGTGCACAATTATTCCTGAAATTATCCACGGTATTAGAGTCAATCATCCCAAACTCTAACCTGAGCAAAACTTTTACCTCAGAACCGCCGCCGCCACCGGTCCTCTCTCTCTATCGGTTCAATCCTACTTGGCTACAGATTGGTTCAATACCGATCCAAGTTTTTATTTAGTTCAGATTCTTTCCAAATTCCTGCTTCTTTATTTATATCTCTTTATTCAGCCGAGTGTATGTAGTGCTCTTTGTTTGGGCTAGCTAGAGTTGTGCACCTGCGTGTGGTTTCCTGTTAGACCAAGTCCGAGTCCAATAAGAGGTCGAGTCGAGCAGTTTTTTTTTTTTTTTTAGTTTGAGTCAGAGTCAAGTGCAGGTGTGCGTGAGTATGGCTGTATAATTAGCCAGGGGCGTCGGTAGAGTTTTTGCTTTGAGGAAAATACCAGAAAACACTATTTATGACGACCAAGATGATTTAATCTAGGTAGGTTTTTCCATTGATAGCATCGTGGGTTTGTTCTGGAGAACTAATTTACGTGCTGATCTGTTGATCTTCTTCTTTGTTCGACTGTCGTGGTGCTCTCGGGTGAGGAAAGCTAGGGCTGAGGGTGTTGCACACATACACACACTCCCATCCTTTGCTAGCCTGCCAAGAAGGGAGAAGGGCTGCTGATTTGCTGGACGTCAAGCCAAGGGAAGATCTAGGGTCTGGTACGTACCAACCAAACCAAGGAATTGTTGCTGTTTTATTTCGTCCAAGTGAAAGATCGATAAAGGAGCTGCCGAACAAGAACTGTACCGTGAAAGACCGGGACAAATTTTGACACTAATTAGGGTTTCTCTAAGTTGTGCCGTATCATCGGTGGAGAGGGGTAGCATGGAGGTTGAGCCCAAGGAGGCCACTGGGGTGGGGGCAGTGGGGGCACGCGCTGACCGGCGGTGGGATCCGTCAACCCTCGGCCGGATCTGGCCAGGCTTGAAAGGGAAAAGAAATATAGGAAAGGAGAAAAAGGAAAGAAAAAGAGATAAAAAAGTGGAGATGCAGATCTGGTGGCGAAGTCGTCTATATCGCGCGAGTTGGCCGAGGAGATCACATCCGGTGGAGTTTTGATCCGGATGTGGAGGACCTCCGACGGGAGGAGTAGCAGCAGGCTTGGGGCGAAAGGAGGAGATGAAGGCGAGGAGGAGGCTTGCGCTCGGTGAGGGAGAGAGAGAGGAGAAGGATTTGAGAAGGGAAGGAGGAGAGGGAGATAAGAGAAAAGTTTTAGGGCAAACAGATAGGCTCTAAAACAGGGGGGAGAAAACTGTTCAGACGGTGGTTTTGGTGGTTGTGCTAATAGTGGAATTTGTGGCGGTCTCGTAGATAATATTGACGTTGGAGTTGGTAGCGAAGGTGCTTGTGGAGCTAGTGTTGGTACTGGTAGGGGATGTTGATGTTCGATGGCGGTGATGAGCTTGATGATGGTGATGACGAAGCATGAGCTGGTAGTAGCTCTAGTGGAGGCTATGTCGAGTGGCGGCGACAGTGATGGTATTGGTGTCGTGCAATGATGGAGGCTATGTCGAGTGGCGGCGACAATGATGGTATTGGTGTCGTGCGGTGGTGCTAGTATGGGCGCTAGAGATAGTGCTGCTGGAGAGGTCCGGAAGAGGATTGAGACTAGAGTCAGGCGTAATGGGCAATGGAGGTGGTGGACACTGAGACTTGGGGCGTGTGGGTAGAGGTGATGGAGGCCGGGGATAGCTGGGGTATGTGGGTAGAGGAGGAGGAGGTTGAGGTCAGGGCTGCTGGTAGATGATGGGTATGGATTTGACAACGTCCCTGATAGTATTGGTGGTGAGCAATTATTTTTTGTGGTATTAGTTATGGAGTCGATGGTAGGTTTGGTAAAATCTAGTAATAATATTGCAATATGTAACAAGATTGTTACGATTGTTATCTCATGTTCATCTTGAGGGGGAGTGCTGGAGAATTACTATTAGGGTTTAATAAGAGTTCAAGTCGTGTGCGAGTTGAAAATTGTATTAGAGTCGGATTGTAAACTTTGCCACTATAAATAAAAGGTACGTGGATCCCAAAAGACATACAATTATTCCCGGAACTCTACTCGCAGAATTTAGACTTTAGACACTCAGCAGGAAGAATTTTTTTTGTTTATGGTACTTTATAGAAGTGTTACGGTATAATACCATCCATGGAATGAATTAGTAACAAATATCGAATTTACACAAGCTACTCTAGCTAGCAGAGGTTTACGAAGTAGTTCAAAATTTCAAACACACAAACAATTTGTTTACCTATGATCATCGTAGTTTCTGAACGTGGATTTGGATCACAGGGTTTGCTCTTGGGATCCTCGCTGTGAGTTCCTGGGCTGCACAAACAATTATAGCCCCCTTGTGTGTTACTGCAGATTCCATGGCAGGGATACTGGTCTGGAAGTTTGCACTCGTCTATATCTGCCAACGATGCAGAAAAAAGGAGGTGAAAAATTGTGACGAAAATCATTGGTGCACGTACCAAATTCAGAACATTCAGTCAAGAAATTAAGTTTATGAGTATTTGCTCACCCAGGCACCCTTCTTCCAGGTAGGGATTGCCCGTGTAGCCATCAGAGCAATTGCAGAGATATCCAGCACGACCATTGGGTGAGTTGATGCACTGACTGTTCCTGCTACGGCAAGCATACGATATTCCGTTCATCATTGCTTTGTCACATGCTTCTAGTCCCACAACCCAGTCCATCACAATAGGGAATCCATCCTTGTACTTGATCTTCATATTGTCACCCTCCAGGTCAGAGGCATTGAATCTGTACCAGCCTTTCTCAACAATAAAGCTGTAGCTGCATGGGTTGAAGTCAGCATCCAAAGAATTGTTGAACCTGATATCAAGTCTGATGAGATGATAGTCATTAATCAGGTTTGGTGCATGGTCTGTCTGGCAGCAGCCCACGCCACGCCACTCCTCGCGGCCACGATCTCTGCGCCGAGCATTCAAAACCGACCGCGGGCCTTCTTCCTCCTTCCCTCTCTCTCTCTCTCGCCGGTTTTGGAGGAGCCGCGCAAGGCCCGCCGCGCCGCGCTGAAGCCGGCTCCGGCGCGCTGCCGCGCCTCGGCCGGCCCCGCCCTCGCACGCGCTGAGCCGCTCCGCCCTGCGCAGCGCGCTTCCACGCATGCCTGCCCGCCCCGCCCCTCCACCTGACCACCACTTGCCACCGCTGCTTGCTTCACTGCCGTGTGCCTGTGAAGAAGAGGGAAGCCAGCGATGGCCACTGGCGAAAGGTAATTTTTAAAAAATAAAATAAGTAAAGGTAGTTAGTAATTGTAGTTAATAAGTAAAATTTGTTTAGAAATTGTAGTTAGTCATTAGTTAGAAATTGTAGTTAGAAATTTAGTTAGAATTTTTTTAGAGTTAGAAAATGTTGTTAGTAAATTTAGTTAGTCATAGCAATTTTAGTTAGATATGATGCGCTTAGGGTTTAGATATATAGTTAGACATAGCTAATTTAGTAACATATAATGTAGTTAGGGTTTAGATATAGTTAGACATAGTTAGAAATTTTAGTTTGTTTAGTTACATATAGTTAGTTAGACATAGTTATTTAGTTACGTATGCAATTAGTTAGTATACTACTTTACTATTAGACATTAACAACCACCGCTTTTGTATGG
Organism: Ampelocalamus luodianensis; assembly: GCA_036346255.1. Taxonomy (NCBI): domain Eukaryota; kingdom Viridiplantae; phylum Streptophyta; class Magnoliopsida; order Poales; family Poaceae; genus Ampelocalamus; species Ampelocalamus luodianensis. The sequence goes on along the minus strand of JAYEVH010000412.1, from coordinate 11,296 downwards.
ATTAGATGGACAATCTAGTAACCTTGCACGATGGAGACAGATTGAGAAAGATGGTTATGGAAATGTGTCATTTGTTGGGATGGAAAGTGTGTCCCCGCCGCTAGTGATCGTCCGTCTTATGGTGAATTGGTCGCTAGAGCTCGTGGAGGTTCTTGGTTCAATGGTAATGAGGATGGCATCTCAATTGAGGTGTACAGTTTGGTTCTAAAGACTCTATTTTTAGGCGGATGGTCTCAATTGACTCGAGGATCTGGCAAAATTATGTCAAATCGGTGATGAGGACCCAATATCAATGTTTGGATTTGTTTGTGCGAAGTTGTCCGTTGATCCCAATCCTCGTGGACATTCACCCCTCATGGGCATTCACCCTTTATGGGCATTCACCGTTTAGGTAGTCCTCCCCTTTGGACCCCGCTACCCAATTGTGATGCGGATGTGAACGAGCCGGTTGTGGTACCCGATGCTCAATCCGCCCGAATGAGATTGGAATTTCTCATCCCACGGCCCTCAGAGATCCTTTGACTCGTAACCATCCAAGTAAGTGTCGAGTACCACTTTAGTTTACCGCTCATTAATCTATTCCTTTGTCTCACTTGCCATCCTGTGTGTGGTTGTGATGCGAGATGTTCCCGAAAATGATGATCATCCTCCCGTGGCACCTTCAGCAACATGGATCAATTTCAGAGGGCCTCTAATGTTGATGTTGGGATTGATGATGATGAGGAGCCTTATGGGACGGCTAGAGCCGTTGATTCCGATGAAGACCTGCTGTTCACAAAGATTGACACAACAAGATATTGAGCTCATCGCATAATTCGCCTAATCGTGATCCAATATTGAAGAATTCAGCAAATTAGTCATTCCCAAGGTGCTTATGCGTATGCGAGGCAGACGATTTAGTTGTTAGAGGCTCCTGGCGGGATAGCATGGAAATCAAAAAGGGTTTGGTCTTCAAGGACTTGCCTACATTGAGAAGGTGGTTACGGAGTATTCCGTGAAGCGCAAGAGGCCTTTCAAGGTTAGGCATTCCTATGTGCCAATGGCGCATACGGTGGTGTGTGAGAAGGCCGATTGTAATTGGAGGTGTGTGCTAGAAACGAGAAGTATGACACAGCAAGTTCAAGATCACAAAATCGTTGGCCCACACTTGTGCAGAATCAAACTTGAAATGAAGCGCCAGCTTGACATCTACCCTCATTGCGAGATCACTATACTCAATACTGAAGGGGCAGCCCAATTTGAAGGTGAGGACAATTATGGAGATGACACAGAAGATGTTCGGATACGACATAAGGTATGGAAAAGCATGGAGGGCAAAGCGGCATGAGCTCGAAGATGATATATGGGGATTGGGAGGAGGGGCACGAGCAGTTGCCAGCATTGTTCAATGCAATGAAAGCAGTTAATCCAGGCATGCATTACGAGTACATCCCCAAACCAAATGAATGGAAGGATGGAAGGCAGATTTTCTTCCGCGATTCTCGTGTTTTCCATGTGCATCGAGACATTCGTGCATTGTCGTCCGTCTTCTCCATTGATGGTACTTTTCTTCTTGGCAAGTATATGGGCACATTGTTGATAGCCATTTTCGTTGTGGACGCAGCATAACACATTGGTCCTCTTTGCGCTTGCTTTGGTGGAGAGGAGAACAAAGATAGTTGGGGATGGTTCTGTGGCTTGTTCGATACATGTTGTTGGCCCCGGCAGGAGGTTGGTGTCATATCCGATGCACACGTGGCATACTTAGTGCCGCTGACAGAGCAGATTCCGGTACGCACCTATCCATCACCGGTGGTGCACTGCACTCGCCGAGAATTTACTCCGTAAGGATGGTACGAAGGATAACTTTCCTCTTTTCGAGGAGGTTGCACGCCGATTGAGGTGTCGTTGTTCAAGAGAAGTGGGCAGACTCAAACTGGAACAAACACAGGGTGACGGGTGGTTGAGAGGCTTGCCGAGGGAACCCGAGAAATGGACTAGGCCTATGACCAAGGTGGCGGAGGTATGAGTTTCGATCAGCAACATGGTGAATCATTTAATAGTTTGCTAAAGGGTATACGTGCATGCCCACAATGCAATCGTATCATTCACCTTCTACAAGCTTGTTGCGTGGTTCAACACGAGGCACTTGGATGCAATGGCACAGTGAGTAGAAATGAGACATGGGCACCTAAACCCAAAAAGCATCCGGAGAGGGCAAAGGATAGGGCTCGCATACATGAGGTGTCATGTTTTGATCATAGTACTGCGGCAAGTATGAGGTCATTGAAGGGGTGGTACAATGGCCGATGGTGAGGTCCGCCAAGGAGTCATATTGTCGTGCTCATTGATTTCTCTTGCGTGTGGGAGAACAAGACGGTACCACTTTCCATGTTCTCACTATGTTGCGCAGCCTAATCATCGCAACTATGCGTGAGAGCAGGATACCTAGGAGTTCGGCGTTGATACCCTTGTTCTTACATGGTCTCCCGCTTTGAGCCTTACGGGCGAGACGAGTGGCCTCCTTACTCGGGTCCGAAGCACATAGCCGATCCAGTTGTCGTTGGAACAAACGTGGAGAGTAGAAAGAGGACTAGACACAAGATGGTTATGGATCAAGTTTCGAAGGACAAGGCGAGGAAGAGCAACCCTTTCTTACGGACCGAGAGCATAACCAATGTGGCAAATCACGGCACTTGGCCATAATTCTCGTACTTGTCATGGCCACTTAGTCGGTGCAAATAAATAATTATCAAGGGTTTATTAATTACTAACTCAGATTTATTCCACTCTTGTACTCAATTTTACATTTTATCAGAACTAACATCTGCTATTTATTTTTGCAGATGGCGCAGCTTCCACCTCCCGATCCAGACACGAGGAGCACCACCGGGGACGCCCGACCGCCGAGGGGTGGTAATGTCAACACATGTTGTATGTCTCTATATTTCATTTTTTCGATGGATTCATATTAAATAATTGTAATCTTTGCAGAACGCCTCTTCGCCCCTCGAACCCATGACGGGTTCGAGGACATGCGCACGACGGCAGTACACCTCTACTGCAGGGCCTGGGGACGCCGTGATCGTTCAGTGTGTTCGTGGGTTGCCCGCCATCAACCCCGCGGCGATCATGCCTTTGGTTGACAGTACATTGACTAACAAACCCATGCACTACCACTCGCTTTGGTGTTCATTTATGTAGCCGACCTTAGTACTCGCTTATGTTTGTGCAGTGGAGGCCGAACTCACGCTTCCACCTACCTTGTGGTGAGATGATCACGCTCAGACACGCAGGTTTCTTGGTCTCGGTGTTCGGTCGTCAGCCACGGACATGTCGTCCGACGTTGAGAGCCGAGTGAGGCCTTCCTTGGGAGAGAGCTTCCTCCAGAGACACCGCTTCCCGCACCTCGGGGTTCTTATCGCTTGGCTCGACTGCAGCTTGCTCGATGCGTCTGACAATGCAACCGAGGAGACAACACCTACTCTTTGCAGAGCTTGGATCGTACACTTGTTTGGGTGTGTTCTCTTTCCGCGCGACGGAGACAACGCGTCATGGATGTACCTCCCTGCTTGACCGACCGACATGGCGGGTGGCTCACGGTGGCTTCCGAGTTTTGTCCTTCCTCACCGCCACTTGTGCCTCGGCTTGTCGCGTCTTCTCAAGACTCGTCGATCGGTCGTGGTGTACCTTCGCAGCTTTGGATGTGGTCTCGTGTACCGATTGGATGTGGTCTCGATGGTGAGTTCATTGCATTTTCATTTCACATAGAGTTCAGATTTCGATTCAATCTTTCTTACAATACCTAAACACCTTTTGTACGCAGGTCACTTGGGAGCCTTACGAGACGGCCAGTGGTCCGGCTTGGACCGAGCACGATGAGCAGCGTGGACGAGGACCTCTACGATGAGATGTCCGCTGATCCGCTTCTCTCGTTGAGTACCACCGCCACATAGAGTTGCACTCCGCTTGGCCTCAGCAGAGTGGCGTGGAGCCGTTTCGGCCCTGTGGAGTTGCACAAGTAAGTGGCGACGCTACTTTTTTGTCCTTTGTATACATAACTACTAATTCACTATATTTGCAGATGATGTATATATTGCGTGATCGATCGTCGAGCGTAAAAGACGACGGACTTCGAGACGCTGCACCGCGACCACATAGAGCGTGGGGACTCCTCCATGAGAACGCTATGCCAATGACCACCGCACACTAACTACAACTTCCGCGCATACCTTTCTTGGTACCTTGGTGTGACGGACAAAGTTGAAGGTGCAATGGACCCAAGCGACTCGACATGGAGTCTTCGTGATGAAGACACTTCCTACGACCTGCGACTCGGTGGAGGACATTGGTGGAGGGCGCCAATCTTAGATCGAGTGGTAATGTCACTCTAACCTTTTTCTTGCAATCAATCATAGCGCTAATGTTATTTGCATCACACTAACCGAGTAACCATATGTTAACAATGTGTGCAGGCAACACGAGGCGATCCGTGCTTGACCTAGAGCGCTTCCCGAGGACAGAGTCGATGAGACGACACTCAACAACTTTCTTGGAGTAAGTCTTTCAATACATGGCAATCAAAATATAAACTTGTAACCAAATATGACATTTGTGAACTAACAAAATGATGATGAACCGCAGAGACTTGCGAGGCGGCTACACTTTGCACGCCGCGTTGCTGTGGTTGCAGACGCAGCACCGATGGACGCCCACGCGCACAGAGACATCTTCCGGACGCAGCACCAAACCAGGCCCGACACTTCTTCACACGGAGGTACAGCCGAGGCCGAGATCGCCCAGCATTTCCACTGTGGATACTTTTGAGGGACTTGGTGGTAGGAGGAGGACGCGGTCGAGGAGATTGGTGGCGAGGAGGAGGACGAGGCCGAGGAGATTGGACCGCCTGTGGTGCTCGCCCGACACGCCTTCGCAGCCTCCACCGCGTAGGCACCGACGTCCGTGCACCTTACACCTGCACCGACGCCTGGTGGAAAGGGCAAGGCTAGGAGGCGATGAGGGACCGTGTTTATGTACCTTGTATGGACTTTTATGGACTATTTGGACTTTTGGATTGTTGTTTCCACTATTCGTGGTATTTTGATGAATATATGCTCGTATGATATATTTGTGTCATATTATTAAATGTGGATGGTCGAAACAGGAAACTCGCGAATTTTTCCGTGATTATATGCGAGTAGTGATTATATCTTTGGACCAAAGGAACGTGTGCTTATTGTTGGTGTGACCAAAAGTTACCAAATATATAGGCATAGTGACAAAAACAAATCATGCTACTCACATGTTCAAGTTTAACAATATACTCACATGCACATCTTGAAAAGTGCAAGACATGACAAGAGTACAACAAAATAACAAGTCCAGAAATGATAACATTGTTCATTATTAAACCATAACTACTAAGTCTAGCGCACTATGAGTGCAACGAGGCCACTTTCCCTTCCTCAAAGCATCCGGATTCTCCTCCATTGCAGCCTTAGCACGCGAACACGCTCAAGCCTCCTCTCCCTCTCCCCTAGCTTAGTCGTCGCTGCCTCATTTTCACCTCTTCCTCGCTCCTTTTCTGCGCCGCCTCTTTGCGTGTCTTCTCCAACACTCCTCCTCCGCATTCCACTTCTTCACCCTCCATATGTCTTGTCCTCCTCCTTGATCTCGGTGTCGATCCACCGCTCAAAGTCACATAGCGGGAGGTTCCCGCAAAACATGGGTCCGTTAAGAACGTAATGAAATGTTATTGATTCATCGCAAGAACAAAGAAAAAGCCACTAATTTCTCACCAACAATCCAATGCGGATCTGTTGAGGTGTAGGGTCAAAGGCATAATTGTGACACATCCAATACTCGCTCAGTCGTGCCTCCTCATTAGATCTCGCCACCTACAAGCATCACCGCAGAGCACATGGGCACTGAACGCCACTAGGCGATGGCAAACGAGCGAACGCATTGCCCACCAAATTTGCCTAATCCAGAATACAACAAATTGTATGAACCTTACATAATATGAACTACATATTACCGACAAATTAGAATACGATGGACAAAGATTACCTTGGTTTACTAGCTTTACCACGCCCGGCATCCTAACAGTGGGAGAAACAGAGGACCGACGTAACTAAGGTTCCATAATACACAATACGAATCAATAAAACAAGTGAGACTAATTGCTTCAAACCCTAGGTCATGACTAACCTAATTTTGCATAATACACATGATATAGACCAAATCAATGCGTAAAAGTGAGGAGGACAAAGAGGATACCTTGCTCGGTTGTATGGATCAATTCGGTTGCCACGGTGAAAATTGGTGATTCAAAAGTTCGCGGTTGGGTTGAGTGAAACCCGAGAGGAGAGAAGAAATAGATGAAGGTCCGCAGTATTTAAGAGCTCGGCGCCAGATCCGTGGCGGCGAGGTCGGCGCCATGACTCACGGCGCCGAGGTGGCTACCGGCGCCATGAGTCACGGCGCCGAGGCATCGCCACGCTGCGTTGCCCTACCATGGGTTGGGACCTGGCGCCGTGACTCATGGCGCCGAGCCAGTCACACCGGCGCCGTGAGTCACGGCGCCGACCTCGGGTCCAAAACTGGAAATAAGACTATCAAGGGTATAAATGTACGTTTTTTACGAAAAAAAAGGGTTAAATTAAAAAAAATTCGGATACGAGCTGTGCTTCCAACAGATTGATGCCTGCAATGACTACGTTGCTGCTGGCTTGTTGCTAAATGCTGCCGTTGGCTTGTTGCAGATAAGTGCGGCCGTCAACGCATGCAACCTGGAACCCAGCACGACAACAACCTGCAGGGCCGATGCCGAAAGGGTAAGGGATGGTGAGATTGCCACACCTGTCTTTGCAGCCAGGTTTTGCCAATGTCACCCCGGAAGCCACGCTGCTGCTCGTGGCAGCCATAGGCAGCAATGTCATCTGCAATGAGAAAAGGAACACCCAGCTCCAACCTACTACTGTCATCACCAGTACTTGTGCCATCTCTGTGTGTGTGTGTGTGTTATGCTATGCTCCTGCACCACATTGCATTGGTGTGGCCAAGCTTATATATATCATGAATGGCAAGATCCTGAGACTCCATACGTCTGGTCTAGGTAGGATTATCCTTTGACAGTTTCATTACCTCTTTACAGTCGAGAACGAGGCGGGCCAACTCAAGCATGGCAACCGGTTCAAATGTGTGCGCAGTATATACTTTTTTTTTTTGCTTTTTCCGCATTGAATAAACAGAGAATGGATGGCTGCAGGAACTTGACGAGTTGACCGGCCGGTTAATTAGTGGTGCCAGTGCAAGTACATGATCATGGCGCCATGCTTCACTCGTTTACAGTTTACTCCAGTTAGCTATATATCTGCGCATGAGTAGTGTCCAGGAACTTAATCTGGTTACCCAGCAAGGAGAAACACATCTCAGGTTGTTCCTTTTATTCAAGCAACATTCTTCAAGCGTAGCTACCCTTGTCGACCGCGTTTTTACCGATGTTGTGCAGAATGTCATGCAGCTAGCTGGTTTGGTGTGCTATTAGGCGTCGTATGTTTAGTACCAACTCTTAATAGTCCTAATGTTTTGGCGACGTGCTGACTGCTGACAACAAGTTGATTTGCATTTACAGGTAATGCATCCAGGTGGATGTCCATGCAGGCACAAGCTATATTTATATTTTGGGATGAACCGGCAAAGCCGGCCTTCATGTCAACGGAGGAATACAGGTAACGCATCCAGGTGGATGTCCATGCAGGCACAAGCTATATATTTTGGGATGAACTGGCAAAGCCGGCCTTCAAGTCAACGGAGGAAGACGATGTTTCAGCACATTTCCTATTACGGTATCATGACATGCGTGTCGGGACCCAAAATGCACTCGACCCTCTATGTATGCTGCACTAGTCCAGATCACGCTAAGTGCACACATGGCAACATCGATAAAATATCATTTTATATACAAAGATGACTAATAAATAGGTAAATAACAATAAATATCGAGTAAAGGCCTTAAGGTCAAATCTACAATTAATGCATCGGAGGCGAATAGCTCAATGAAGTCAGCAATAAACGAAACGAATAATCTCAGCTGGCCCATCCATATGCCCACGACAATCGGCCAAAAGCGCACCTAGTTCTTCTCGATCCTTGAAGTAGACCTTGTTGACCGACGATTCCTCCATTCTCAGAGGTTTGGGCGCAAGTTTTACAACAAGCGTGAGTACACAACCAGATTCGCAAGTCATACCACGTAATGCAATGTATAGATGCAAGCTTATTCCAAAGGAAATGGCTTGTGGTTATTTTGCGTAAATGCAACATTTGCAATTGAATGAATAATAGATTGAAAGCATAATTCAAAACAAATAGACAATATTAATTTAACAGTTGTTTTCACAAAGACACATAGCCTAATCAAATTCTTTCACACACCATATGACTTAAATTACACAGCTTGTCCCTTCCCAAAGGTTTTATGAAAATCTACTCGTGTGAAATCCCGAAGCATGTCCAATGATCGCACGCTTATTCGAATAGATTGTTTAACACTCGCAGAGGTTGTACACTTTACCCACAAGATGCAATCAATCGGATCGTGAGCTGATCACAACAAAACTTTTCGTAAACTTCATCTCAAACATTGACATTCCTAAAGTGCTTACAAACCGTTATGCCAACTCAAACGGCGCTGGCATAACACACACCGCCGACAGGATGCGATTTAATCGCCCCGCGATGTAACTACCAAGTAGTCACACCTCCACTCCCGACATAGCCTAACTTATCCACTGAACATCAATGCGAGAATCCATAACCTACTAAGTTAGGCCCGCCCCATACTGCATGTGGTCGACAAAGAAGGCTCACCAATGGCGCATGTGGTTGTCCTTAATTGACCAAGGCAAGACTTCCATGTTCTAACTAAATCACAAAGATTATCATTCCCATGCACACAACTTTCACCATATCACACGCAGATCCACCACTTGCCTCGCCTAAATCCTTCCCACCCTCTGCTGGTTATGCAACATATGCCATCCACAAAGTAATAGCACACAAGACACACGCTTTATCACATAGTTCCATAATCACTTAATCAAATTTATAATTGCAACTCAGTGATGATGATGACTGTCAGTATGGCTAAGCAATCTACTCAGATTAACCAACCCACGCTGGTAATACTATAGCACCAACTAAATATGAACCGACTAGGTGACAAAAGATTATGACATACAATAGACAAAGTGGATATAACAAATGGATTAATAGCTAAACCCAAAAGCATTTAAATAATTACTTAAAGTAAATGCAATAATTTGAATCAAAGTAATTTTGAAAATTGGGATTCAATATGATCAAAGGTATAACTTGCCTTGCTATAGCAATGGTGATCTTATTTTATCTTCAATCCTCTACTTGCTTTATCTTCAGCTCTCTTCTGACGATTCCGGACTTCACGCCTAACGAGAAAGAAAAAAAACAAACTAAATTCAAAAGACAAATCAAATAAACTCCAAATTGAAATTGAACGGTACTGGAAGGTAGATATTGAATTTAGATGAATTTAGAAACTTGAACGTTCAATCGAATTGATGAAGAAGATATGACTCTCGTAAGATTGGAATTCACATGAAATGATGAAAAGTCTTCATTAATATTCTAATATTCTATTTCGAAAATATTAAAAAAGAATGAGTGTATGATATAGGTGGGACCGATCAGAGTTTATGAATTTCTAGAATTAAAATAATTCTAGAAATAAGGTAGAGTGACAAGTGGGACCAATAAGATAAAAGGATTTTTCAAGAATTAAATTAATTTCCAAAATAGGATTAGGGGTTGACATATACATCGGTTCATGGACCCAGTCCAGAGATATACTAGTCCACTGGTGACCAAGCTCATGAATAGGGTTTGACTAAGGTTGACTGGCGCGGACCCGCATGTAAGTGAGAGAAATAATCTAGGGCTTTAATTAGGTGGATGACATGTGGGTCTACATGTAAGTGATAGACAGACTCAAATTATGGCTTAGGTGGATGACACAAGGGATCCACATGTAAGAGAGATGATATATATATATGGCTTGAATTAATTGGATGCATAGATTAATTGTTGAATTATATGTGACTACTCAACAGAGGAAGAGACTGTAGAAGCATCAATAGGATAGTATGCATAGCATGATGACTCAGAATTAACATGGCAAAGCAATGAAGGAGAGAGGATTAAAGAATCAAAGATTAGAGAATAGGGAGTGTATGAACTAACAGAACATATCAACGCACGTTGTTAGGTGCAATTGCATGGCAAGGTTTTAGCAAAGATTTTGCATTTAATTGGCAAAGCATGTATGAGGGAAATAATTAAGAGAGAGAAGGTGACTAAGAACAAACCATATATTCACGCATCAATGCTAGACAAGAACATGAACCGGTTACATGCCAATTTTGATGCAAGGAGGTGGCACTGCATCCGCAAGGATTAGAGAAGGATTAATGAGGGAAAGAAATCCAAAGGAAGCCATGGAACCCAATACACACGCATCGACACATGAACGAAACAACGTAATGCATGAAATGCACCGCACATGCATGAACAGTAAGGCCGCTGGTGGCCGGGCGGATAGGATGAGTGGCCGTGAAGGGCAAACGGAAGGAAACGACGAGCCGGACGCGATGGCGCGATCGGATTTTGGAAAACTCACCAAAAACACACGGTTTGGCTCTAATGGCCGACGGTGTTCGCGATCTTCTGCGGCGGATGGAACCATGACATAGAGGGCGACGACGCGGTTAACGCCGCAGACGCTTTGGCCGCGACGCTGGAAGGCGCATCACGGAGAAGAACTCCGTTGAGCTCGGTTTTTAGAGATTGCGCACGAAAATAGATTGGTTTGGAGGAAATCAACCAGGATTGAAGAGGAGATCAAGACGACGCGCGAGCGAACGCCGCTTATATGCAACCGAGAGAAAGATATGGAAATTTGAAGTTTTGAGTTGGAGTCGCACGTATCGGACTTATGCGTTCGGTTTTGAGGAATATGATGAACAGTACCATGCGAGATACTGTAGCATATGGGCAGGAGAGAGGCTGATTTTCGGAATTAAAATAAAAGGCCAAATCAAGGAGATCAAATAAATAGCAAATAAACTGAAAAATCTCAGAAAATACCCAAAATTCCTTGAAACACAAGGAAGACAAATAAATACAAGTTTTTATTTAATCTTATGTTTCATTAGCCAAATTAAATATTTTAATTTAGAAAAATTGTGTTTATTAATTCAAATAAAATTGTTGAAATTTT
>JAYEVH010000569.1:0-79273 GCA_036346255.1 Ampelocalamus luodianensis | reverse complement strand
GGCGCGGAAGGATTGGGCTCGGCGGGTTCCAGACTCTGGCGATCTTCGTGAACCAAGACCACGGGAGGTAGAGAGAACTCCGTGCGATCACAGGGCGTGCGACGAGCGCGCGGCGCCTGTGGCCGAAGAACAAGCTTTCGTCGAGGCGGTAACGTGGTATGGTCCTTCTCGACTTTTTGCGGTGGCTAGGAGTTAGGTTACGGCGGCCCGGTGCGGGTTGAGTCGCGGAGACGAGGCTACCTCCTTTTATACGGAGGGCCCGGGAGAGTCGAGGCGACGGCGAAAAAGCGGGGCGGCGGTCGATCGTCCCCGACTTCCGGAGGCGATGATGGCGTGGCGGGGTGGGACCCACGTCGTCGAGGCTAGGTTGGGGCTACGGTAGCGTGCGAAAGCTGCGGATCGCGAAAGCGGACTAACGTCGGCCGTTCGGTCGAGTCGACGGCCCACAATCAAAGGAACATTCGGACCGTCTGGTTACCTCCGCATCTAGCGTTCATGCTCAGTCGGACGGTGGAGAGCAGCGGCGCTTCGGAGAAGAGGAGAGGGGCGACATGCGGGGCGCATGTCATCTTGGGTATGGTGGTGAATTTGGGTGTATGCTGTGTAATTGGGCGAATGGTGGCGGAATAGGTTGGGCTGAAGATTAGGCTGAGAGGATTTTGAGATTATAAATAGCACTATTTTAGAAAATACAGAAATTCAAATAAGCAATAGAAAATAGCAAATGAACTGAAAAATTCTAGAAAAATCTAGAAAATATATACGACACATAGAACAAATAAAATAGTTTTGGCTATTGTTCCCTTGGGATTATTCATTAAATGTTTTGATTGCAAAGTCAATATTAAGCTTTTGAAATTAAATTCAAAATAAAATCCAAATGGTAAATTTTCCTACTAACTATTTAAAAGATTTTTAAGCTCGGAAAAATTGGGACTACGGTGACCATCGACGGCAGTGCATGCGATGCAGTAAGTGTTTAAGCAAAGAAAGGCATGCTTAAGCTTCAGGTGATCGGCGATGCTACAGGAGGAAGAAAAGGCGGATAAGCAGGTGAAGCAACAGGTAATGGTAGCGTGGCGCCCGGGGCTCCGAGGAGAACTCTCTGGCAAAATCCAATGTAGTGAGTGATCGAAAGGTTAAGCACACTTCATAGATAAGCGTGGCGAAGCAATTAATGGCTGGCTTCTTGGTTTGACAGAGGGCGGTGAATAGGGTTGTGGTGAGAATAAAAGCAAACCTAAATTCTAACTCTGTCAAGCATCGGTGAAATAAGTTGAGGAAAATCTTGATTATGTCCTAAGACACATTGTGGCCTTTAAGAAAAGGAGAGGATCTCATAGGGCGAAGATGACCTGAGTGTCCTCGGGAGCGTGCTCTGGGCATGGCTTCTGCCAAGGCGGTTGAGCTTCAAACAACAAAGTTGAGCTTGCAAAAATGGAGATGCATCGATCATAGAGCGATAGGAATCAGCGGTTGAATTTACGGAGTAGAGAGCGGGAGAAAGCTCCCTTCTTCTCAACGGCAGAGAAGAAGTGAGTGGGAAAAGAGGTGTGGAGGAAATTATGCACGGAAAGGAGGAGGAATGGCGTAGGAAGTGAGTCTCGAGGAATGGTTGCATGGGGCGACGCTCAGCGGCGCTGAACCTCCAGCGGTGGAGCAGGCGGCGACGCGTGGCGGCGTGTTACGTGGGCGCTGTCAGGGAGGAAGGCTCTGTCAAGTGGGCCGCGCGGTCAGAGGTACAAGGAGGTGCGGCTCGGTGCGAAGATCGGTTTGATCGAGCAGTTAGATCACGAATGGAGGCTTAGATCGAGAAATCAAGCCCATGCCAAGAGTGATGGAATGGACCGTTGAACTTAGATCGATGGTCCACATGCAAAGTGCATTAAGCGGTTGGGATGAACAGGCTCGCCGAGTTGGCTCGAGCCCAAAGCGATGGAGTTTGGGTCTGGTTTATTAGAATTTAAGTTGTTTCCTCTACTTTGACGAGCTTAAAAATAAAATAAAAATCCTAAAAATGTGAAATAAATCACAGGGTTCTGGTAGGTCTAGTATCCATAAAATTATTGAACCTACTGTTCAGAAATAAAGTGTACAATTTAAATTCAGACATAATGTTGGCCTTTAAATTGTGTTTGAATTTCATAGGGTTCAAACCAGTTCCAAAAATTTAGGAAAAATTATATTAATTCGTGATATTTAATATAGTATTTGAATAAATTATTTCAGAATACTTTAGTAGCATTTATTTCAGTTTTTAGTTTGGAATTCAATTTAAAGTGTATGTTTCATTTGTATTTTGAGATTTTCCAAGTACAATATTTAAATGAAAAGTTGCAAAACATGATGCATGCTAATGGATGCATAATAAACCTCTTTATTAATTTGGGGATGTGACAAGCCTTCCCCCTTACAAAGATCTCAACCCGAGATCGGTAGGGTGGAAGTTGGAGAGGAAAGTTCTAAAGAAAACATAACATCTGTTGTCTTGATTTCCTTCAAAGATAGTGCCAAGATATCTTTGTAAGGTTACAGAATAGCTATTACATCTTTCCTTCTCATTGCTTTGTTTAAACTTTCCTTTCTTGATTCGAAGACACTTTAAGTAGAAGGAAAAGATCTGGATAACTAGCTGCATTTGATCTTTGCGCTCATGTTGCTTCATCTTGATGTGATTGCTCCTTTGAACCTTGATGAATTTGATATTGCGATTTCATGTCTTGCTCCTTCTCCTCAGAATGCGAATCGGGTGCTCCGATAAGAAAGATCGGAGTTGCAAATCAAGTTTTCCAACTCGGTTGCTTGGTCGGAACGAAGACACCTCCTCGATTGTGAAACATGGAAAACATCATGTACATCGCATGATGGTGGCAATTCTATTTGATAAGCCACGGTCCCAATTTTACTAGATTCGGAATGGTCAGATGTAGCGAGTGCCAATTGCCTTTGACTTGGAACGATGTGTTCCTTTCATTGGAAAAACCTTAAGATAGACATGATCATCCGCTTTAAAACTCAATTAGCGGCGGCGGTGGCATTAGGACTTCGGCGAATTGGCCGTCGAAATCGTTCACGAATGACCCGAACTTGTTCTTCTGCATCCTCTACCAGGTTGGGCCATAAAATGGCCTTTCCCGGCTTTAGACCAGTTCAAGGGTGTCTACAAGCTCTCATACAATGCCTCAAAGGGGACATTTGTATGTGATGAGACTGTTGTTGTAGGAGAACTCCATAAGCGGTAAATATTTCTCCCAATTCTTGCTATAGGACAGCACACACATGCTCGGAGAGGTCTTCTAAAATTTGATTCCTCTTTCAGGTTTGGCCATCTGTTTGCGGGTGGTAGCGGAGTGAAAGATAGATTAGTCCCCATCGCTTGGTGCAAGCACTTCCCGAGTGAGAGGTGAGCTGGGACCCCTATCGAAAATGATCACTTTGGTACACCATGGAGACAAACAATCACGGAGATGTATAACTCTGCTAGCTTGACTCCGGTGTAGGTGGTCTTGGCCAGAATAAAGCGGGCAACCGCCGTCCAGACGATCGATAATTACCCAAATAGAATCGGACCCTTGAGGTTTTTGGAAGGCGGTGATAAATCCATGCCAACTTATTCCCATTTCCGCCCAGGAATGGGCGGGATTATGAAATTACTGCCGACAAATACCGGCTTTGACTCTTTGGCATACATCCGCTGACCTGGGTGGCGATTGCCTCTTCATTCGAGCTCCATATAAGCAAACTGCTAAGATCTTGGTACATCTTGGTGCTACAGGTGGATAGAAATTTGGAATCATGAGGCCTCTTTGAGAATTAGTTCTCTCAAGGCGGTCAAAACCCACCAGCAGTTTCGAACAAGAGTGCCTGTGCATTTTCTTTGAAACCTTTGCCTTGCCTTTCTTCAATGCTTTCTGATTTGAGCTACTTCTAAGTTGGTCTTACAGGCTATAATCTGATCCTCAGTGTAAAAATTCACACTAAGGCAGCAAGAACCTTCTTCAATTATCTCCAGTGTAGACATTGCATGCTGACACACAATCTGTGAAATGGGGTTGAGAATGCGATTTGCTGAGACTTTACAAGGCAGCGGCACCACATTTGTTTTCTGGATGATAATGGAGTCCAAAATCATAATCTTTGATCAGCTCAAAGCCATCTCCTTTGCCTCAAATTCAGATCGGCTTGGGTGAAGATATACTGAACTTTTGTGGTCGGTGTAGATCTATAGCGATTACCGATGAGGTAATGTCGCAAATCTTGAGCATGAGCGGCGCTGCAAGTTCCAAATCATGAGTGGGATAATTCAACTCGTGGTCTCTCATTGCCTTGATGCATAAGCTACTACTCGGCCTTCTTGCATAAACACAACCGAGCCATGGCGAAGATGCATCATGATAAATGTCAAGCTCTTGTGAATGTTAGGCGGGATAAGTCTGGAGCTTTAGTCGGGGCATTTCTTTAGGATCTGAAAGCTTTCCTCACATTGGCGACCATTGAACTTCTTTTCTTTCTTTAGAATTTGATTCATTGGCCTCGCAATTTTGGAGAAGTTACGGATGAACTGCGATAATAACATAAGTCCGAAAGCTGCGAATATCGGTGATGTTCTGGGTTGCCTCCAATCAAGATATCTTGCACTTTGCTTGGATCAGCAAGCGATCAGCCCTTAGATAGGACATGTCCCAAGAGCTAACTTCGTGGTCGAGACTCGCATTTCTGAATTTGGCATAGGCGATGTTGTGAAGCTTCCGCACAGCTTAAGCAGTGATGCTCGTGTTCTTCATCGGACTTTGAGTAGATAAGGATGTCATCGATGAATACAACAACAAACTTATCCAAATACTCTATGACTGAATCCATAGATTCATGAATTAGGCGGTGCATTCGTTAGACCAAAAGACATGACGGTGTACTCGTACAACGTAGCAGTAGAATGCCGTCTTAGGAATATTTGATTCGAACTTTAATTTGATGATAGCCCAGTGCAAATCAACCTTGGAGAATGCTTGGCTCCACTCAATTGATCGAATAAATCATCAATCCGAGGAATCGGATATTTGTTTTGATAGTGACTTTATTTAGCAGACGGTGAGTCAACACACATCATAAACTCTTGTCTTTTTTTTGACAAGATGGCGGACATCCCCAAGGTGAGGAGCTCGGCCTAATAAATCCCTTGTCTTGAAGTTCTTGGAGTTGCTTCTTCAATTCTTCTAACCCATTAGGGGGCATCCGGTATGCGTTTTGAGATTAGCGCGATCTGGGTATAAGCTCGATGATGAACTCAACTTCGACCGGGAGGCATGCAGGGTTCTTGGAATACATCGGATATTCACTGCGGCACCTTCTCAATTTCAAAAATTTACAACCTTCCAAGGCATAAAGATGAGCCCACTAAAGGTGCAAAAGCGACCTAACCGCTGCTGGCTAGCGGAAATAGACCATTGAGCACAATCGATCTTTCCCGATTCTTGGACAGCCAATCCATCCCTAAGATCACATCAATACCACTGAATTTGTCACAATTAAATTTGCGAAGTTAACCTTTTGGATTTCACTTTTCGCCGGCGGACTTGTCGGTTTGGAAGCGATCCATGAATTTGGTAAGGTGGCTAAAGTTTAAGTATTTCAAATTGATTAAATTTAGCATATTCTCCTTTGATGAATGAATGAGATGCTCAAATCAAATAAAGCGATCTGGACAAATTAACAGGAATTGTACCCAAAGCGGCGTCGGGGCGTCGCTCGCCTCCTCGGCAATGGCGTGGTTCACTCGGCCCGCGTGCGGGGATGCGAGGAGGGTAGATGCTGCCCTTGGAGGTGGGGTAGGTCTTGCCCTGAGTGGTGTAGGAGCTCGATAAACACAGGCATTCCCAGCAGCTGCGAGCGGTGAGATGCATAGTGGCCTGGCGACCACAATGGCAGGTGACATTAGGCATAAGTACCCTTGTTTTGAGGTTCTTACTCCCATTGTACCGCTGCAGTAGTGGAGGAAGGTCGTGGGCATCCGAGGAGGCCTCGGTGGCGCGGGGCTGAGCGCGAGTGCACAGGGCGTCCGGTCTGTTGTTGAGAGCGCGCTAGCTAAAGCGAGTAGCTTTCTTCCTCTTCTGGACTCCTCTGACCACCTCTTGTGCTCCACTACAATAGCCTTGTTCACCAAATGTTGGAAGTTAGGAAATCATGTCAGCTAGAGCAGTTGCATCTCCTCGGTCAAACCGCCCATGAAGCAGGTCTCGGCAGTGTCGGTGGAGACATCGTCGGGGGCATAGCGGGCTAAAGAGTGAACTCTGAAGATATACTCGGTGATCTTCCTCCCATGCTTCAAAGCAAGCTGCTGGCCTTGATCGACATGACCCCTCAAGAATGTAGGCCTCCCTAAGGCCGCGAAACTCGTTCCATGATGGAACTTCTCCGTCGAGTTGCATGGCGAAAAAATTATCCCACATGCACTAGCACCTTCGGTTGATAAGCGGCAAAGGACCCTCTCAATATGCGTACCTGGCAATAGCTAACCTCTTTTCAATGTCTCTTAGCCATCTTGACTTCCATTGGATCCGGTGCATGAAAGATGGAGGATTTGTCATTGGAATTCGCGAGACCCCATGGCCAGAAGGTTCCCCCTCCTGCTGCCGCGGGGCGGGAGAGGTGTTGTGGCGATAGTGATACGGGGAGAGCTGTGAGGACCCCAATTTATTTGGCTTGTAATGCTTAACCAACCACGGTCTAGCATCACAAATCAAATAGCGGAGTCTCGAGATATGTATACTTCCCAGACGATATACACCTCACAAAAATTATGCATCAACTCCATTCCAAACATAGAGTCCAAACATTACACTACTAAGCAGTAACAACGTTAGAGTTATTCAGACAATGGCCATTGGCCACAAGATATACAAATATGAAAGAAGGCAGCGGAAGCAAAGTGCATAAGATGGCTATAAACAAAGCCAATCGGTGTGCCTCAGCCCACAAGGCATCGGCCAGGACCGCCAAGCCTAGTCGTCCAACACGAGGCGGCGGCAACTCCACAGTGAGGCCCTTAGGGCTCACCTTCTTCCTCTGCAACAAAAACATTAAGCAAAGCACACAGTACAAAGATTGTCTTTGTACTACGCAGGCGGCGATGTGAACTAGCGGACCTATTCATATGCTACATGCAGAGCTTATTTGGTGGAGGCCATATGTTTCATTTGCATAAAGGCAATTTTCATTTGCAATAATATAATACAGGTTGAAGGCAAGTTTGCAATTCATTTTTAATGTTGAAATAACGATAAGCATAATAATGACAAAGAGTAAAGATAAACAACCTAGGTGGCTACCCCAATAGTCACCTCATTGATATACAATCGATTAAAACCACCCATCAAATTTTAATTTAAATGTTGTAGTCTAACTCTTGAAAAGCTTACCCAAGCGTGTCCATCACCTAGGGCAGGCTATTCGAATAGTTTTAACCTGCGGTGTACCTGTACCACTTGAGACCGCCTTTAAGCCAAAGCACACTACTGAGAGGTATCTGCGCTGACTAAGTCCTCTGAGACTTTTTCCAATATTGTGTATTAACTCTGAGCAGCTCGTATGGATAGAAATCCATGCTGACATGAGTAAGCGAAAGACAACTACCTTTGCGGGGTAAAGCTTTCCAGGACAACTACCATGCTCCCAGCACATCCCTCCTGCGACCTCCTGCGACCGGCGACCAATGCGCCAAGTACTAGGTCAAGAGAGGTCCCATACCCTCTAGTGTGGAGTTATACGCCGAAATGCTGGATAAAAATTCACTCACAAGATGTTCGGTCCTTAATTGCTGGGCACCATTCGATCACACCAGATCACACCAACATCTGTTGTGCCCAAGTCCAAATCATTTTGTTTTCATTTTTTTCACAAATAACACAGCAAAAATCTGAATCATAAAGTTATAGTATTTTTGTGTGACCAAGGTACCGAACGTCGATAACCGCCCATTTCTCGATACTAAGCATGTCTAAGCAGATTGACCGGATCTACTAAGTGACAAGAGATCATCGCGACCTCTAATCCATGACAAATAACCTAGGCTCAGGTAGTAAGATCGGTATTTGCCTACAGGATATGCCTCTGAGTTTAGCTAAGCATTTTGACACAAATTAAGCGATGCATACATGCAATTTGAAACGAAATATTAAACTTTAAAATACTGGGATTAATCATGATCAAGCTGCTTTTTGGCTCTTGTTGCTCAGAATGCTCAATCTGCTGCAGAGGATCACTCTCGGGGTTCGCAAATGTCAAAGCCTAACGTTTGAACAAATAACGGTGAAATAGAGCGAATAACATGAAACAAAACTCAAACATACAACAACAACAAAACATACCAAAATTTACCACAATGACTAAAGCATGCTCTATCATATTTTAGAACAGAGAATAATTTATTTGAAGAGGTGATGAATTTTGTAGCAATTTCCTAAGCTAACATACACATTAAAGCACTAGTTAAATGTAACAATTTTTCATGAGCGAAACATATCTATAACACTGATAATTAGTACACTAAAGCGACAATTTACAAAGTTTGTGGATTAGGACAATTATTGAAAGAGATATGAATTTTCTAATTTTGGAAAATGCATAAAACATCATTTAATCATTTAACAGATTTTACTAACAGAAACAAAGATTGAAACTAATTTTAGTAAATAATACATTTAAAATGAAAATTATAAGCGTGGTTTCCATAAAATTGGATAAAAATTGAATTAGTTATGCATTTTCTAAGTTTTAAATGAATTAACAGTGAGAGAAAACCATTTCAGAATTTCTAAAGCATTTAATACTTTTCTCACAAACAGTGACTAGCCTAGTCACTCATAGGGGACGGCGAGAGTCTTGATCGGAGCGGCTACGCGCGAATGATGCGTCAGCGTGTCAGAGAATCGTCTTCGGCAGCAAATAATCTAACCTATACTCACGAAGCAACTTTGTGAGCGTCGTAGTATCAAGTTCGCCAATCCTAGGCGGCATGGACCCACATGGCGTGACACATATTATAACGAGCGGTTGGATTAACTCCTTTCCTAAGCGATTAACGAGGGCCCGCCGTCGGCGACATAACTAAACAAAGTTTAGCGATAACTAAACTCCGCCGGCGCTCACCAGCGCCGCGAGGGCGGCGGCGCGGCCGTGCGGTGATCTAGCTAACGGAGGGTTTGGCGAGTGGTACCTTGGGTTCACGCGTCCCGCGAACTTGATAGCGGTGACCGGGACCTCAAGGATCGGCGGCGGCTGGCGGCGAGCGAAAGCGGAGAAGATATCGGCCTCGCGGAGGCGTTCGAGCTCAGAAGCTTGGGAAGGTGCGCGCCGGCTTAGCCTTGACTCGGGAAGGTCGCCCACGATCAAAGCGATGATGGAGCGGATGTGGCGGAAATGCGGCGGTGAATCACCGTGCTTGGAGAAGAAGGTTATTGCTAACACCACAGCTGTCAAGGAAGCCAAGATGTCACCTAAAACATCTAACATACATCCATAATGCGGAAGAACTTGAAACAAGTATATCAACTAAAGACTGACATTAAGATAAGCGAGGACATGGTGAAGGTATCCTTCCTTCACCTTCTAAGTTATTATTCTTGAACATCAATAAGGAAGGTTCACCGCGCGTAATAAATCAACATCCAGTGGAAAGGTATCCTTCCTTCTCCAATTATAATTTAATTATTACAGTTCATCGTTAGAATGAAATATGGAACTAAAATTTAGTCTTGAACATGAATTTGATGTTGTGAACAAGTAGTGCGTGTCTACTCCTCCCAGAGCCAACATGGGGTTACCTAAAATAAACAAACAACAAAAGTGAGTCCATGACTTGAAATCGATTATCAATGAGATAATCATTCAATATGAATAAGACAAACTCATCATCAGGTTCGATCACATCACAGCGATTACAAATGAAAACATGATATGAATGCTCAAAATCAAAGGAATTGCACACATGCATATACGGTATAGCGATGAAACACCGTCGGTGTTCCTCAAGCCCGCATCTTAACAAAAATGCGAGGATCCACTTCCGTATGAAGAGCGTTTCATACGGGTGTCAACGTGCCCATCTTGGAGTTAATGGGTCTTTGATGCAGGAAGCCCGATCTTCTCGATGAAACCGTGGATAGTTGATCGAAGTAGGCGATGTAGCTGTTGAACACTCGCGCCAATGCACAGGCCCTCAACTCTTGGAATCGCCCCAACACTGCCGGGTAGTTGTTAGTCGCGAGACCACGAGCGGCGAGCGCCAATCCCGATTCGGTGGAGCAGCGGCTTGACCTTGAATTGCGGCACGAACAATTGGATCGCCTAGTCTCTCTCAAAGTCCTGCGCATGAACTCAGTCGAAAAGAACAAGCAATAGCTATGTTTCAATCTTATGAATAAACTGGTCTAATGGATACAAAGGGAGGGCAAGGGTATTTAGGCACCCTCCACGACTCACGCGCGGCCTAGGGCCGGCCACACATGCGAATCAAACTCTCTTTCGGCTAAGACCTAAAAACACACAAAGGAAAACCTAACTTAAGTCCGTCACATTGTTTAGGCCATAGCGGTGCGACCGTAAGTCTTCTGAAGCTGGGGCCAAAACCATTGTGTGGGCCTTGGAATAAGCTTTCAAACAAGTCCAAGAACACCCCAATCCCGGACTCCGTATGCAAAAGTTATGGCCTTTTTACAGCCCTGTTGGGCTGTCCCGACCGAATCGAATTGAATTCTGAGTTGATTCCGAGATGAATTTCAGTTGCACTTGTGGAAGATCGAGTGGGCTTAGATTCTTAGGCTTTTCTCCCCTTAGTTGTACGTGAGCTTCTCATTGCTTTGACTCGGCCTCCCTCTTGGTTCCAAAGGCTTCACAATGTTCAAACCTGAGAATGCACAAAACATTTGCATGAGTAATGCAATTCTCATCAATGACAATAGAAGATTCATTAAACAAAAGCACTGTTGATTTAGAAGTTTAGCTCTTGCTCGTCGGTGGACCAATATGCATACGTACTTGAATTATTTGTAGCGTCACGTATAGCGTCCACCTCGGTATGTGTATAAGGGAAGATGTATAAGTGTGAGGATGCCTCATCATTCTCCCCCCTCTTGAAAAGGCGTCGTCCTCGGCGTGGATCATCACCACAAAGAAAGGTGATAAATCAGCGACATTGAAAGTAGAGCTCACGCCATAGTCATCGCGGAAAGCTCTATCTTGTAGGCATTGTCGTTGATCTTATAGCACCTTGAAGGTCCATCACCTCGTGGCAGCAATTTAGACTTGCGGCGTTACGGAAAGCGATCCTTGGTAGTGCACCCAAACCAAATCACTGGTTGAAAAATCATCTTCTTAGTTTCTTATTAGCCTTCTCGACGCAGGACTTGACCTTGCGTTCTATCTTCTCTTTTGTTTTGAGATGCAATTTCTTCATACTCAGCTCCAGCGGATGCCTCCATATGAACGGTGTTGACTTGGAAGTGGCGACAAATCAAAGCGGCGTAAAGGTTTAAACCATACACCACCTCAAAAGGACACAAGCTGCGTGGTGGAGTGCGGCCCGATTATAAGCGAATTCCGTCGGCAAACAATCCTCCCACTCGCGCGATTCTTCTTGATCATGGTCGAAGTAGCATCGAAAGTGTGCGGTTCACCACCTCGTTTGACCATCGGTTTGGGGATGACAAGTCGTTGCGAATAACAACCGTCCCGATTTACCCCAAAGTGTCTTCAAAGTAGCTCATGAACTTCCGTCACGATCGACACAATAGTCGTGGCACGCCATGTAACCTCCGATCTCCTGAAAAACAAGTTAGCAATATCGGCGCATCGTGCTCTTGTGGCCGGAATAAAAGTGCCATCTTTGAAAAGCGATCCACGACAAAAAGCGAATCACTCCTCTTAGTTCTAGGCAATCCTAAACAAAATCCATACTAATATCCTCCGTGGTGCAGAGGAGCAGGTGAGGGTATACAAACCCGTGTGGATTCAATTTTGATTTCGCTTTGTGGCAAGTAATGCATCGTTGCACATACCTCTACATCTCGCCTCATCTTAGGCCAATAAAGTGATCGCTCGGCGCAGATGCGCGTCTTCACGTCAAAATGTCATCAACCCCACGCATGTGATTCCTGCAGTAATAGCAAGCATAGAGAGTGCAGAGCGCATAATTTGTTAGTGCGAAACAAAAACCCATCATGGATGTGAAATTTATCCCGACCTTTTCCTCTTTGCAATGTGCATAAGAGCGGAAAAATCATGGTCATGAGCATATAAATCACGCAAACTCTTTAAACCGAGGAACTTGCACTCCTATTTGAGTTAAAAGCACACTTTTCCTAGAGATCGGCATACCACATTTCCTTTCCTTCTTATATTTTACAATGTAAGGAAGCGACTCAATGATTCGACCCATTTGGCATGTCTACGGTTCGGGTTTGCTTGGCCTTTAAATACTTTAATGCCTCATGATCGGAATGAATAATAAACTCTTTAGGCCATAAATAGTGTTGCCAAGTTTCTAGCATATAGCACTAAACATAAAGCTCTTTGTCATAGGCCGGATAATTCAATTGAGCACCATTCAGTTTCTCACTAAAATAGCTACCGGTCTACCCTCTTTAAAACACCGCCATGCAATCCACTAGCATCACTCAATTTCAAAATTTTTAGTGAAATCAGGTAAAACAAGCGCGGTGCTTGAGTCAGCGTTTCTTAAGTTCAACAAAAGCAACATCTTGCGCCCAAACACAAATTCAACACCCTTTTAATAAGTTCATTCAAAGGGCAACTATTGCTAAAATCCTTGGCAGCAGAGTAAAAACCAGCGAGACCATGAAAGCTCCTAATCATTGACATTCCACGAGGTTGGCCAATTTTAATCGCTTCAATTTTAGACTCATCTACTTCAACTCCTATCGAAACAACATAGCCCAAAGGATGACCACGATCTTTGCAAAGGTACACTTCTCTAAGTTGCGAATAACCTAACCTCCATAAAACTTGTAGAACTTGTCTAAGATGGTCTATGTGTTCGGTTGGTCATTGTAAATCAGAATATCATCAAAGTACACAACCACAAATTTACCAATCAAATGCCTTAAAACATGATTCATTAGCGCATGAATGTACTAGGTGCATTAGTTAAACCAAAAGCATGACTAACCACTCATACAACCCAAATTTTGTTTTAAATCTGTTTTCCACTCATCCCCTTCAGCATCTAATAATTTGATGGTAACCTTTATAAATCTATCTTAGAAAATATGACACCACTCAATTAAATACATATATCATCTAAGAGGTATAGAATGATCGATAGAATTGTGATATTATTAATGCTCGACAATCTCTTTATCGCCATGAACCATCTTTCTTAGGAACTAAAATAACGAGAGCAGCACAGGGCTTAAGCTTTCACGTACATACCCTTTGGAAGCTCTTGTACTTTTTAATTTCCTTTGTTTCAGGGATTGGTGCTGATGCGGTGGTGGGTTCGGCGGCGCCCTGGAATCAAGTCGATCTTATGTTCTATCCCACGAATGGTGGTAGCCAGTGGTACCTCATTTTGAAAGACGTCATTTGAAGTCCTCGAAAACACAAACAACACCACTAGGAAGAGAAGACAAGTCGTTAGTCGAAAGCAAGGCATGCTTTGTATAATAGTACAAAGTGCACCAAATGGGATCTTATTGAATTCTCTCATTTACGGTTGGTGGCTAACATCACTAAATTCTTCTCGCTCTTTGGCAGCCTCAACGTGCATCTCAATTTTACGCATTGAAGAATTCACAATGTTGCGTGTAAGGGGCTTCAAGATGATATCCATATTATTCCATCGAAATGTGTAGCGATTTGTACGCCTATCGAATAAAGCGGTAAGAGGTCATATTGCCATGGCCGCCCCAAGAGCAAGTGACACACCGCCATAGGCACAACATCGCAGTCCACAAAATCGATTTGTACTTCCCAATAGAAACGCCACTCGCACTACATAGTTCACCTTCACTTCCTCTTTGTCGCTCAACCATTGCACATGATAAGGACGTGGATCGGCAAGTACTTCAAACCCAACTTATGACACATATCCTTGCTAGCCGACATGACAACTCCCACCATCAATTATCACTTTGCACACCTTACCCTTATCAAGTTTTTGCCAAGTCCGAAATAAATTGCAATCACTGCTCTAGTGACGGGGACGGCATTACACTAAGCACCTTGGGTGTGCAAACAATAGAATACTGCTCAGTGTTAGGGAACTCAGGATCACACTCACATTGCTCTATGTCATCAGTGTGCAAGACTGGCTGTGCATCAGGCGACTCATCATCACTAGCTGAAACATAACCGCCATCCTCTGTGATAAGCATAGTTCGACATTGGCGCCCTTCCGAAATGGCCAACACCCCCGGCACTTGTGGCAAATAATGTCACGTGAGCGGCACATTGACCCCATAGACGAGGGTCGCACTAGCAAAGAGCGCAAGAGTCGACGCACCTGGTGGTGTACTCTCAACTTCTTACTTGCTGAATCGCAGACAGCCGATTGTTTCCAACGGAGGGTCTGTTTGGCCGGGTTGTTGTTATATGGCTGTCCCGATGGTGTGAAGAAGCGTGAACGGGCAGAACGTGCGTATGTCAATCACTTGTCGTCAAGCCACGCGTGCTTGATGCAACAACTCAATCATATCATTATAGGGATGGTGATTGACAATGCGCTGATGAAGATGATTCATGCCCGACTAGAAATCTCGCCATGGTCTGTTCTTCATTCTCGCGACATTCTATGTATCATGATAGTCTCCATTTCCTTATGATATTCATCAATTGATCTTATACCTTGTCGCAGCCCCGCCACCTTTCAAAAAGTGAACGCCAGTGGCGGCGGTACAAAGCGCGCCCGCAAATGCCGCTTCATCTCTGCCCTCGTGTTATAATCGGTAAGTCATGACGCTCCATGCGCTTACGGATGAACCGCTTCCACCAATGTGTGGCATAATCATCAAGCCATTGGACGCCAAGCAATGCTTTCTTTTCATTGGAATAGTTGTTCATCCTCAAACAACTTATCAACTTCAGACTCTCAAGTGAGGTATTGTTACGTTATACCGTACCACCCAAAATATAGGGATAGTAAATTTGGGCTTAGCGACAAAATCCCTCGGCGTCGTCGTGCGATGATTTACGCACGTTGTTCGCGGTAGTGGCGCTGCCGTCATCGTCATCGACGGGGAAATCGTCATCCCATTGTTTCGACCTCATCAACCCAGCCACGAGGTGCACGATGCACCTCCTCCTCGGACACCACAGCCAGTGCGCCTCCACGCCGCCGCGTTCTCGGCCACGCCCATATGTGCTCGATGGCGTGCGCGCCTGCCATCTCCGACGTTGGCGGCAGACCGCCATGCGACGCTGCCGCCGTCGCCGCCTCCTCATCCACACACGAATAGCACGCTCCTCATCGGTCTCATTGTGCAAAACGCCGAGGGCGGCACACTTCAGTGTCATCGGCTTGCGCACCCCACACGATTGTGTTGAGCGAACATGGCGCGGCGGAGCTCCGTGAAGATTATTGTTGATGGTCGCGACGACCAGTGTGACCTCCTCTCGAGAGTGTTCGACCACTCGAACTTCCAGAGCTCGCCAGCGCACGCCATTATCACCATCATGAAGTTGTTTTGTAGCATCTCACGAACCGAGTGTACTCTGTCCACGAACCGCGCTCCGGATTAGGTGGATCCTCCTCGTGACTGACATGGCAACAACTCACAAACAAGAAACGAGGTTATATCCGGTTAGTAAAACAAAAGCTCTCTCTATTACGCTCACAACTCACCGCCACGAAAACAAGACAAGCTTACCGCTCCAAAGTGAATCAAGGGCGGCAAAGCGGCACGCTAATGACAAATGAACGACCTCAACTCCGTAATGTATGAGCGTAACCAAGAGCAAGGGGGTACAAACGAGGTGTAGGTGGAGCTTGGACAGGTATGTGTATATCCTATGCAACTGATATTCAAGGTATTGTAAAGCTAAGTAATGATCCAAGCTAGAGTATTTTGCCTATGTGCTTTGATCAAACGAGTTTAAGCAAAGTGTATGAACGCACACGCAAAGATAAATGAGACTTAATGCAAACAAATGATCGAGCTAGCGAGCAGAAAAGAGATGAAACCAGCTCGTTTTGCACCATACGGGGATAGACGCTAGCCAATTGCAAAGGAATATACTAGGGCACAAGATTGCTCAATCAAAATTGAAAAACACAAGCTAAAAAGATGACCAGCATCTTGTAGTAGCTAAAAGTATGCGCGATCAACTCGAAAGGGATGCACGTCTTCACGGGTACCTTAGAATCACCAGTAGAGGGGCTCTGTCAATTTTGAGCGAAATCGAAGAAACCGAATTTTTTCTCGGTTTGCGGGCCTGCTTTGAGGCCCTAAACGACCTTTTTTGGGGTCGAAGTTTTCCGCACACGCAGCTCGTGGCTTACGCGGATGTAAAACCCCATTTCCGGACTTTTGGCTCTATTTTCCCGCTTCCTTTCCAACGGATCAAGAAACGCCCAATCGGAGGTCGTATGCAAAAGTTAGCGCTTTTTTTTTTTTTTTCGCGCTCTTTCTATATGGGCTGCCTTTCCTTCTTCTTTCCTCTCGCTTTGCTCCCCGTGGAACTGCACAGCAACCTCACAAAACAACAAGAACGTGTAATCAACTTGAATGAGCAGCCCTAGGTGCAATATCAATAGCTAGTCTCAAGATGAAAGGATATAAAATGACACCAAAAGTGGTTCGGACGGCTATGATGTAGTGGCTGAAACTCAGGATGGAGCAATTGGACTCGGATTGTGTTTGAGCTAGAGGTTGATTAGGACTCTAGTCACACCAAGGAGTTCGGATAAGGAAACAACACCGTCTCGGATTGTGCTGGCAAGACAGCGCACGGACAGATCGGATGATGGTTTTTGGGTGCTAATTGAGGGAGTTCAATCAGCAAAAAATTTTTTTTTTTTATAAAGATTAAGCTACGCAATGGAAACACAAGGATCAGCACTAAAACAAAACTCTAATGGATGAAAACTTAACTAAACGCACAAGAAATAACAGATTAAACTACGCTTTGGTATCGCAATTTTGGTTTATTGTACGATAGGAAAAAACGAATCTAACTACGGGTAAAGAAGTTCTCACCGAGTAAACCTAGAATCGATACCACATGATACGGGAGGCCCGATCTTCTGTGAGAAACCGTGATAGTTGATGCTGCGGTAGGCGATATGTCGCTATTTAACACTCGCCAATGCACTAACCTCAACTCTTTGGAATACGCCACAACACACGGGTAGTTGTTCGTCACGAGACCACTTAATGCGGCGATTTAACGCCAAGTCCCCGATTCCAAAGAACGACGGCTTGACTCTTGAATTGCAGCACGAACAATTGATCGCCTAGTCCTCTCTCAAAGTCCTCGCATGAACTCTCGGGTCGAAAGAACAAGCAATAGCTATGTTTCAATCTTATGAATAAACTGGTCTAATGGATACAAGGGAGGCAAGGGTATTTAAGGCACCCTCCACGACTCACGCACGCCTAGGGCCGCCACACATGCCGAATCAAACTCTAACTCGGCTAAGACCTAAAAACACACAAAAGGAAAACCTAACTTAAGTCCGTCACATTGTTTAGGCCATAGCGGTGCGACCGTAAGTCTTCTGAAGCTGGGGCCAAAACCATTGTGTGGGCCTGGAATAAGCTTTCAAACAAGTCCAAGAACACCCTAATCGGACTCGCAGTATGCAAAAGTTATGGTTTTATTACAGCCCTGTTGGGCTGTCCCGAACCGAATCCAGGAATTGAATTCTGGGTTGATTCCGAGATGAATTTCAGTTGCACTTGTGGAAGATCCGAATTGGGCTTGAATTCTTGGGCTTTTTCTCCTTGGTTGACCCACGTGAGCTTCTCCTCCATTGCTTTGACTCGGCCTCCTCTTGGTTCCAAAGGCTTCACAATGTCAAACCCGAGAATGCACAAAACATTTGCATGAGGTAATACCCAATTCTCATCAATGACAATAGAAGATTCATTAAGAAACAAAAGCACTCGTTGATTTAGAAGTTTAGCTCTTGCTCGTCGATGGACCAATATGCACTTCTGTACTTGAATTATTTGTAGCGCCACGTATGGCGCCCACCTCGCATGTGTATAAGGGAAAGATGTATAAGTGTGAGGATGCCCTCATCAGTCTTACATGCCCATTCTCGAATTAATGGGTCTTTCAAATCCACTCCTGTGGACGGGACATGACAATGTCCAACACCGCCCACATTGGAATGGTGGGATTCTTGCAATCCACTTCCTGTGGATGAAACATGCATAATGAATGCATAGAATGAAATACTGAATATTGAAAGACATGATAACAAAACATGGATTCAACACATATGAAAGAACATAGACAATCCATCTTCTCTCGTATCATACCAAATCACAAACATGACCATATAAACATTCATCAATCCCAAACATTAAGGGTGGCAATGTACTTGCCTTCCACGATGCGACGCGTTAGTCGGCAAAGGTGATACTCCTAAACCCGAGGCTTCACCTCCTAAACAAGTAAAATAATTTCAATAAGGACATAATATACCCAACACTACTAATCGATGTTAAACATCGCTTCACGATGACTCTAGTCATTAATACAAAACTTAAAATGAAATCAACAATTTCTCGACAACTTAATTCCGACAGCAGCACGGTAATTGACATATCTATTGGTCCGAACTCGAATGAGGTGAGACCAATTTCCATGGATTCTTAACTGACATATCTACAATACTGGTTGGGCAAAGTTCAGATTTTGCCTCTAATAAAAATTTGGCCCACGGCTCAAATCTGTTGACTGAATTAATAGACAGAAATATCGCTAAATTAAAATATCCATAACTTTTGTTGTACAACTCCAAATTGGACGTTCTTTAACAATCTGAAAAGGTTATGAAATTATCTACAATAACCTAGTTGGCACGACATTCATATATTGTCTTTAACAAAAAGTGGCACACGGGTCAAAATTAAAGATAGAAACTGACATACAAACTGGACAGACTGACATACAATCTGGACAGTCACAAAGAAAAGTGCATAACTTTTGATCTATAAATCCAAATGAGGTGTTCTTTATCAATCCTGAAAGCTAGTGATATCACCTTCAAAATTTGTTATGGGCAAGACCTCTGAATCACCCTCTAACTAGGCCATAAATCAACCTATACAGAGATCGCTAATTCTCGTCAGATTCTGGACAGCAGATAGTAAATCTATCATAACTTTTGACTCGAAAGTCGGAATTCAGTGTTCTTGGCGGCCACCGAAAGCTAAGATCAATATCTACAAAACTCTAGGAGATGGACAACCCAAATTCGGCCTCTAAGATCACGAAACAGGCCACGCAACATTCAGGACAGAACTGAAATTCTAACGGCAGCAATTCAATCCAATCAAACTAATCGAATTCAGATTCAAACAACCTAAACAGCGAGGGAAATCGATCATTACCCTTGTAGAACCATCGGAGATCGCTGATCAAATCCCACGAAGAAATTCTCCTTCAATCCTCTCTTCCTTCCTCTTCTTCTTCTTCCCACTGCAGGCCACAAGCGGCAGGGAAAGATGGCGCGGGAGAGGAGGAGCAAGAAGCGGCGAGGCATCAGAGCACGCCGCCATCAGAGTACGGCGGCTACTGTAGCAAATGGGGCTAGGGTTTGGTCCTCCTCCTCCCTTGCCTTCTAATGGGCTGTCGGCCCACTCATGGGCCTTGGGCCACTATGGTCGACTCCTCTTCTCGAATATGGGTTGGCGGCCATACTTCTCCTAAAATTCTGAATTTTAACTTATTTCCTCTCTAATCTTACAAAGATTCGATATCGAATAATCGGGTATTACATTCTACCTCTTTAAATAGGATTCGACCTAATCCTCACACCACTCCACGAAAGGTCAGCTTGCAACTAAAAATTAATAACAACATGTACTCGATATGAACAAATCTGAATAATGCTCGTGCATGCGAGCCTCCACTACAGTAAGTGGCCTATTTCTGACCGAGGACACCACAACATCTTGACGCAAATCGACGTCTGTCTTAACACTCGTCCGACACTTCCAGCCTATACTCATCTGACGAGACTCGAAGGTATGATCCTACTGATGGTCAACGTTGTTAACTATCAACAAACTCGGATCTCCGGTACTCACTCCACACCAAATGAAACCAAAAGTGAGTACAACGTGTAGGAATCGAGACGGTCTTAGCGAAACGACAACTATCGAAAACAACCCAATGAACACAGGGTTAACCTTCTCCTTGAAGTCGAACCACACAACAAGCACATAGAGCACGGAAATCTTGTTCCACCTCTCCATTGAACTTTCACCGAACAAGGATCACCCTCTTTTAACCGAAACATACAATCGAATTCTTTTAAGCAAACTCTTTTACCGCAAGAAACACATCTGAATAAGAAAATTCACATCACAACTATACGTTACCAATCGAAAAATCAAGAGTAAAATCCGTAAATCAATTTCATCAAGAAAACCTTTCCACTTTCCAAGTGGCAAATTGCGAATAAACGTCACGAAAGCCAAAGGGGAGATCACTTGAACGCTCAAACCAAAAACTTCTTTTGTTTTGCTGATATTGGAAAGAAGCAAACATGCCAACACAACACCAACTCACCATGAGAAGACACTTACCAACAACATAAAGCTCAAATGAGTAACAAGAAAACGCTCAATACCCAAGGTAACATCCTTTTTTCAATTCCTCTTTTAGGAATAAAATTTCTCTCGACATTGGAATTGAATTCATCGTGATACCACAGGGCTCAAACCTCTTAATTTAACAACCTCAAATTAGGCTTAAACTGAAATACATCATCCACACCTTTGTGGAGAGACTCTATTGATTCCACTAAACACTCGGACCACTCCTTCAATCGATGACATTAATTTGATAGAAGGCACCAAAGCCCTCAAAACCCATGCAATCTCATCACCTCCAACTTTCAAGAATATCACATCGAATTTTCAGACACACCGCTCATGAACTACAACAAAAGGTTCTATCGACAATCATTCCACTACTCGTAGTACTCCAGCTTATCTCCTCTACACACCAATCTTTAGGTGACCAAAAGTTTAGTATGAAAACGGAAAGCCCAAATTTAACCTCCGAGACCTCTACAACGAATTCCTCTTATAACAAATAGTGAAATCATCGGATTAAATCTCTATGATCCCCACAATTCCGATATACTCACTCATTGACATCATCAGGAATCACTCATACCACATCGCGATACTTTCAATAGTGTTATCAGATAAAATTGATTACGATTTCCATACATTTGATAATCCCTAACATTTCAACATGAACCAAGGTTCTGGAACTACACTATACCATAGGTCCTACTTAGTCGAACAATATACGATTTTACCTCGAAACCAAACATTCCATCTGAATCAACTTCCCTCCAAGAGATTCAGGTCAAAACCAACTCATCTTCTATTACTACTCCAATAGCTGGGTAGCAAAAACTCACCCCTACAATCACTTAACCACCACCAAACAAACAACAACTTACGAGTTGTAAAACTTTACAGCACAAAACGGTTGATCCTTTCTCAAAAGAAAGAGGCGAATAAGAACAAATTTCACCACACAGGAAAATGTTACTTGCTCACAAGGAGCACAAAACCAAAAGAAATAACTGTAATAAAGATCCGGAAAAACGAAAGTTGAGTTCAAAGCGGAGGGCACGCATCCTCGAAAAGGAAAAGCAAATAACCACTAATAAGAAAAAATGACATTGCGATTGAAACTCGACAACTCTTGAGTGAAAAGAGTAAAAGTTTATGAACAATTCGAATAACTACAAGTTACAAAACTTGACTCAAATTCTCAAATATTCCTATCTGCACTCTTTCCTTAACACCGAAATTAATTCTTTGACTAACATCGCTTGCCACAACGCACAAGATAAGATCTTTAGTCCAAACCACAAGGACTAATTAAGAACCAATGAAATTCTTCCATACGTCATATTTGTTCGCAATACTCAACTACACAAGAAACATGAGATCCAAATAATCTCAACCACCAAACTCTCGAGACATTTCCAATTACAGGATTTCGCGAAACGCAAGTAGATTATTCTCCTCTTAAAGGAACCAACATAAGTTCTTTGATTGCAACCTCACGCTGCCAACTCGCACAAAAGAGCCTTTAAAATTAAATCACACAAATCTCTTAAGAAGCAACAGACAATCCGATACCTTAATTTATTTAAAATAATTTCAGCTACGGATGATTCATGGGCTCAAAGAAAATATCACTAAAGCTAAACTTGAATTATTCTCATCTGATCGATATCACCAAAGGCGATCAAATTACATGGGTATTAACATCAATTTCACAACAACAATTAGAAAACACTTCAAAAGACCCACGTGAAAAGAATGAATTGATTCTTTCTCAAAGAAGAGACAAATGGAAACGATTTTCACCAACTAGAAAACTCATCCACCACTCGACCGAACACTGGACTAAGGAAGAAACCAATTAAGCAATGAACTTATAAAACATAAGTGGAGTCCACAGTTGAACACTTAAGCCTCACAAGAAGAGAATATCGAACCTTAACAGATAAGAACAAATAAGTACTCGAAATCAAAGCACTTGCATTACTGAAGAACCATTATAACTTTGCAACATATCGCTACTGATAGACTTCATTTACCACATAAAGCTTGAACCCCCAAAGGATCATGAACACAAAACTTAAAATTTGATCATTTAGGAAATATCACCATAGGTGATCAAATTACTATAAGAGTTAACCTCATTCTCCCATTTTGACGATTCAAAAACATCGACAACATATACTAGTACCAAGAATCATCAAACTTTATTACTCCATCCTAAAACTTCCCAAAGGGAACACAAACAAAAGGTTGAAACAAATTTATTATAACAAGACTATGCTAAGCAATAACAATATCACAAGGCACGATATCAAAGACTACTTACGAAATTGCCTACTCCACTTTGTGGGTGTTGCTCTACACCTTCTTTAGCGCTAAAAACAAATGATGATTGTATTAATCATGTATGAACATACGGTACTAATTCCATTTGCAAACACATAACCATATATAAACATAGAAATCATTTCAAAACATGATTAAAGATTCACTAACATAATTTTCTATAAACAAGGTTTCCCGAATCGATACATCTGCACTCCATCCTGGTCCTTTATACAAGTTTCAACAATTTTAGCATACCATGGAATAGATAAATCTAGCTCTTATGTAAGATCTATAGGTTCGAACAGATATGGATGCTTCTTTATTTAACATACAGCATGTATCAAATACAAGGATATTTCAAATTAATCAATTTCACCTTCATAGATGGTAGTTAAGAATAACTGATTTGCACCATGCTAATAACCCAACTTGATAACTCATATCGTAACAATCTATTCGCTTAGTTATAACTTCTCATTTTAAGCATGACAAGACATCACAAAAGGATTCTAACACCTTCTGCAAGAAAGAGAGACTTCAAACCTCAACGCTCAAGTAATCCAAAAGAAACGATAAAGCCAAAGCTTTCCTGAGCAAACGAACTTACAGCGGAAAACTCTCACTAACCAAGCTATCAAACGAGTAAATGAGTCATTCTTTTTTCAATGAGAAAGAAGGAGCAACCAAGAAAACATCAATCTTGCCAATTGACAACGATCATAAGTAGTAAAAGCAACTCAACAGTCGAAAAGCAATAATTGTTTCAGAGAACCAAGAGGGATCTATGGAAAACCATAACTATCATGGACCACAAACCCCGGAGAAATTCATCAACCACCACAGGACAAGAATTGCCAAATTCAGAAATGAAAGAAGAGAACAACTTTCTAAAGTAACTCATACTTAGTACCTGAAACGATGATACTCGGGGTAACTACTCCCTCTAACCACGCATCTGCGAACAAAGGTGGTGTAACTCAGTGAATCCCGCAGTAACAACCACGACCTCCACTTCTTATCATCCGATTAACAACACGCTTCACCAAAATACTCAATTATGAAAATGCAGATCATCTCACGACAATCAAAGTATTAGTTCATAGATAATGAATATCATAGTGGATCATAGATTAACAACAAGAAAGATAATACAAAAGCAACTCAACAATTGCTCAACGAATGAAACATAACAATAGAAATGCGGAAGCAATAGATTCCCAACCCCACCTACTGTGCACAGTGTGTCATTTTAATGTTCTTCTATTAACCACGGACCTAAAGCCCGCTCTGATACCAACTGTAACACCACAGCTATCCGAAGCCAAGATGTCACCTAAAACATCTAACATACATCCATAATGCGAAGAACTTGAAACAAGTATATCAACTAAAGACAAGATTAAGATAAACAGACATGGTGAAGGTATCCTTCCTTCACCTTCTAAGTTATTTATTACAACATCAATAAGGAAGGTTCACACGCAGTAATAAATCAACATCCGTGGAGAAGGTATCCTTCCTTCTCCAATTATAATTTAATTATTACAGTTCATCGTTAACGAATGAAATATGGAACTAAAATTTAGTCTTGAACATGAATTTGATGTTGTGAACAAGTAGTGCGTGTCTACCTCCTCCAAGAGCCAACATCGTGGGTTACCTAAAATAAACAAACAACGCAAGAGTGAGTCCATGACTCGCAAAGTACAGCTTATCAATGAGATAATCATTCAATATGAATAAGACAAACTCATCATCGAGTTCGATCACATCACAACCGACATAAATGAAAACATGATATGAATGCTCAAAATCAAAGGAATGGACTGCACACATGCATATATGCAG
Source organism: Ampelocalamus luodianensis (assembly GCA_036346255.1). Lineage (NCBI taxonomy): Eukaryota > Viridiplantae > Streptophyta > Magnoliopsida > Poales > Poaceae > Ampelocalamus > Ampelocalamus luodianensis. Next base: position 54,314 of record JAYEVH010000569.1, on the reverse strand, counting down.
ATAGCTGCGGTGAAACACCGTCGGTGTTCACTCAAGCCCGCATCTTAACAAAAATGCGGGGATCCACTTCCGCATGAAGAACGCTTCATACGGTGTCCAACATTGCCCATCTTGGAGTTAATGGGTCTTACATGCCCATTCCGGAATTAATGGGTCTTTCAAATCCACTCCTGCGGGACGGACATGACAATGTCCAACACCGCCCACATTGGAATGGTGGGACTTGCAATCCACTTTCGTGGATGAAACATGCATAATGAATGCATAGAATGAAATACTAATATTGAAAGACATGATAACAAAACATGGATTCAACACATATGAAAGAACATAGACAATCCATCTTCTCTCGTATCATACCAAATCACAAAGATGACCATATAAACATTCATCAATCCCAAACATTAAGGGTGGCAATGTACTTGCCTTCCACGATGCGACGCGTTAGCTCGGCAAAGGTGATACTCCTAAACCCGAGGCTTCACCTCCTAAACAAGTAAAATAATTTCAATAAGGACATAATATACCCAACACTACTAATCGATGTTAAACATCGCTCCTCGATGACTCTAGTCATTAATACAAAACTTAAAATGAAATCAACAATTTCGACAACTTAATTCTGGACAGCAGCACGGTAATTGACATATCTATTGGTCCGAACTCGGAATGAGGTGAGACCAATTTCCATGGATTCTTAACTGACATATCTACAATACTCTGGTTGGGCAAAAGTTCAGATTTTGCCTCTAATAAAATTTTGGCCCACGGCTCAAATCTGTTGACTGAATTAATAGACAGAAATATCGGCTAAATTAAAATATCCATAACTTTTGTTGTACAACTCCAAATTGGACGTTCTTTAACAATCTGAAAAGGTTATGAAATTATCTACAATAACCTAGTTGGCACGACATTCATATATTGTCTTTAACAAAAGTGGCACACGGGTCAAAATTAAAGATAGAAACTGACATACAAACTGGACAGACTGACATACAATCTGGACAGTCACAAAGAAAAGTGCATAACTTTGATCTATAAATCCAAATGAGGTGTTCTTTATCAATCCTGAAAGCTAGTGATATCACCTTCAAAATTTGTTATGGCAAGACCTCTGAATCACCCTCTAACTAGGCCATAAATCAACCTATACAGAGACTGCTAATTCTCGTCAGGATTCTGGACAGCAGATAGTAAATCTATCATAACTTTTGACTCGAAAGTCGGAATTCAGTGTTCTTGGCGGCCACCGAAAGCTAAGATCAATATCTACAAAACTCTAGGAGATGGACAACCCAAATTCGGCCTCTAAGATCACGAAACAGGCCACGCAACATTCAGGACAGAACTGAAATTCTAACGCAGCAATTCAATCCAATCAAACTAATCGAATTCGTGATCAAACAACCTAAACAGCGAGGAAATCGATCATTACCCTTGTAGAACCATCGGAGATCGCTGATCAAATCCCACGAAGAAATTCTCCTTCAATCCTCTCTTCCTTCCTCTTCTTCTTCTTCCCACGTCGGCCTGCAAAGCAGGGAAAGATGGCGCTGGGAGAGGAGGAGCAAGAAGCGCGCGAAAAATCAGTAGCACGCCGCTATCAGTAGCACGGGCCATCTGTAGCACGGCGGCCACTGTAGCAAATGGGGCTAGGTTTGGTCCCCTCCTCCCCTTGCCTTCTAATGGGCTGTAGCCCACTCATGGGCCTTGGGCCACTATGGTCGACTCTTCTTCTCTGAATATGGGTTGGCGGCCCATACTTCTTCTAAAATTTGAATTTTCACTTATTTCCTCTCTAATCTTACAAAGCATTCGATATCGAATAATCGGGTATTACACTTCATCGCCTTCTGATGCATCAAAGAACGAAACAAGATCACGCGACTCGCCACGTGATGCGATCCTAAGGGACTAGGTGACGGCTAGAAACTCACCGAACGTAATTGAGCTCATGGAGCTCGAGGCGCCGAGGCGAGACGATGAACTTGCTTCCAAGCGATACAATCGACGCCAAGGATCCGAATGGGCAAAATGGAGGCGGCGAGAGAGTGGATCACGATGGTGCGGACGCTGGCTCAAAGCGGCTCGATCATCGGCGGCGCTACGCTGGTTCTTCTCCGCGAGGAGGAAACTTGGCGGAGAAAGCACGAATGGACGCGAAGGATAGTGGATGGGCTCGGTCGGTAGATGATGACCCGCGATGCTTCGAGACGGACACGCGGCAATAGGTGGCGCGACGAGGGTACGTGGCGAGCATGCGATACGCCGCGAGATTCCGGTGAGACGCGGAGAGGACGAGGACGATGTTGGCGGTGGGGTCCACTCGTTAGCGAAAAGCAAAGCGGTGCGAGCCGTGATGCGTGCGCGGCGAGCTGGTCGGACTCGATCAAGAATGTGCCGACCGTTGGATCGAGATGGACGGCCGAGATTGATGTATGCATTCGGACAGTCGCTTGCATACGCCGAACGTGGATCGTTCGATTTGCATCAGACGGTCAGGATTGAACGGTGCAGCTAGTTGACGCGATCGAGCCGAGCGGCGCGGTCGGACTTGAGTCGGGCTCGGGTTCGAGCCCGAGGAACAGTGGTTCCAGCTTTGAATTAAAAAGACAGAGAAGGTTTGAGGAATTTTTAGAGGTAGTTCCAGAGCTCCAAAAATTCCGAAATTTTTATGGGAGCTTACTGGAACAGAGGACAACCTTGTGTAATTTTTCCAGGAGTTTTCATGCATTAGATTTTTCCCAAGAAAATTCACAAGCTGCTGTTCAGAGGTTTGACCAGATTTCAAACTAGTTTGACTTGGCCATTTGAAATAGCAAATAAAATCTAAAAATTCTGAAATAATTCAGAGAGGTAGATAGGATGATCAAGATGATAGGAAAAATAATTTCAGAGGATGATCACAAGTTTGAAAGCTAAGAATTTGCTGACAACAATTTCCAATCACAAGAATTAAATTCTAAAAATTGGAAATTGCTAGGGAAAATTGTAGAAACTCTCAAATGATTTCATGAGGCATCAAAAGTTTTTATTTCTACTCATAATTTACATTTGAAATACAAACCCTAAGTTAGGTACATGTTACAAATCTCCTTACAGAATCTCGCCCAGATTCTCGATCATCGGGAGAAGAAGGACGGGTAGTCCGCTGAGACGATCTTCCCGCTCCCAAGTGGCTTCATCCTCTGAGTAGTTTGACCACCGAACTTTAAGGAACTTGATCACACGCCTTGTTCGCGCTCAAACTTCTTCGAGGATACGAACGGGCGCCACGATAAGGCGAGATCTTCCTCGCACATCGATATTTTCCAATGGCGTTTCCTCAACTGGAACACGAAGCGCACTTCTTCAATTGCGATACATGGAAAACATCATGCACCCCTCAAGTGTAGCTGGCAACCCCAACCGGTATGCAACGGCTCCTACTTTCTTGATGACGCAATAAGGCCCGACATACCGAGGAGCCAACTTGCCCTTGACACCAAAACGCCGATGACCCTTCAAAGGTGAGACTTTGAGATACACAAGTCATTGGGCTGGAAACTCACCACGACGACGACGACCGTGCATAGCTCTTACTCGCTGGATCAGCTACGCGCAAGTGCTCACGAATCAATCGCACTTGACTTTCCGCTCATTGATCGAATCCAAAGAACCGCTTCTCCCGGTTCCGACTGGCTCAACGGTGTCGTGATCGCCTCCCATACAAAGCCTCAAATGGTGTCATACCGAGACTAGACCGATAAGCTGTTATTATAGGAGAATTCGCAAGCGGCAAACTTTTCTCCCGCTTCTTCCCATAGGAAAGAACACGAGCACGTAGCATATCTTCAAGCACTGATTGACTTCGCTCCGCTTGACCATCGGCCTCGAGGATGATAGTCGAATCAAAGAAAGACGGGTACCCATGGCCTCCTGCGCAGATCGTACAAAGCCGAGAGGTGAACAGAGAACCACGATCGACACAATTGTTCGTGGCACACCATGTAAGCTCACAATGCGGGAGATATAGAGATCGCCAATCGGTCGACACCGAGAGGTGGCACGGCAGAAATGTGCTACTTTGGTCAATCGATCAATAACAACCCGTATAGCATCCTTCCACTAAGAAGCACGGTAGACCGGTGATGAAGTCCATGCCTACGTAATCCCACTTCCACTGGTATAGGCAAGGGTCAAGAAGACCATTGACGCCGATGCTCGCCTTGACACGACAACATACGCCGATTCGGCAACGAATCGCAATCTCAAGGCTTCATGCGAGTCCACCAGAATCTCTGACGCAGATCTTGGTACATTTTGGTGGCCCCGGGATGGATGGACAAAGGCGAATCATGTCCTCCTGGAGAATCAAATCCCGCAACTCTGGGACCTTTAGGACCACGAGACGTTGCCCAAACCACACAACACCGTTGATGAGGATATCCCTACTACTTATGAGGTTATTCGTGAAGCAGGAGCTAAACTTCTCAAACAACAGGTGCATTTGTTTCTTAATGAATTTCCTTTTGTTGCCAATGAGAATTGGCTACTACCTAAAGCAATACTTGGTGCATTCTCAGGTTTGACAAATTTAAAGACTTTGGAACCGAGAGGGAGGAGAGGAGGCCGGAACAAATTCATGGAGGAGAAACACATGCGGCCAACAAGGGAGAAGAAACCCATGTGGCCAACGAGAGGAACGTGCTCTCGGGATAAAACCCTAGCACACACGCGGTCAAGAAAGACATATGGTGACATGGCAACAAGGGTTACATTGGCATAAAAAGAAGCATCAAGTGCATCGAACAAATTACAGTAAGCTAAGAGAAGGAAAGCTCACAATACAAGGGAAACCGAGAGGAGACTAGTTTAAATTTCCAAATTAAAGTAGGACGTTTTTTGAATCGGATTACTGTTCACGTGAACAGTAATCGGACTCGAATACTGTAGCAATGAACAGTGTCGGACTCGGATTACTGTAGCACTCGGTTACTGTTCATCCGAGTTTTGTGCTGCGTGGGAGGCTATATAAACCCCATGGCCGCATCATAGAGTGAGCCAGTTTATGCATAAGATTGAAACATAGCTATTGCTTGTTCTTTCGACACGAGTTCATGCGAGGACTTTGAGAGAATTAGCGATCCATTTGTTTTGTTCGCAATCAAGGTCAAGCGTCGTTCCATTGGGAATTGGGGACTTGGCGTTAAGTGGTTCGTGGTCTCGCGACGAACAACTACCGATGTGTTTTAGGCGTATTCCGAAGAGTTGAGGTTACGTGCATTGGCGAGTGTTTAGCGACATCGTCTGCCGCATCAACTATCACGGTTCCTCACCGAGAAGAGCGGGCTTCCCGTATCAACCGTGCTCATCTTTAGTGAAACACTTGGCTATCCCATCCGATGCGGGGATGGTCGATCTTCTCAGTGAGGAACCGTGGATAGTTGATGCGAGTAGACGATGTCGCTTAGTGAACACTCGCCAATGCACTAACTCCTCAACTCTTCGCGCAATACCCAAAACACACCGTAGTTGTTCGTCATTGACCACGAACTTTAACGCCAAGTCCCCAATTCCCAATGGAACGATCGCTTGACCTTGATTGCGTAACAAAACAAATGGATCGCCTAATCTCTCTCAAAGTCCTCGCATGAACTCGTGTCGAAAGAACAAGCAACAGCTATGTTTCAATCTTATGCATAAACTAATCTAATGGATACAAGGGAGGCGCAGGGTATTTAAAGGCGCGCTCCACGACTCACGACGGCCTAGGGCCGCCACACATGCCGAATCAAACTCTAACTGGCTAAGACCTAAAAACACACAAAAAGGAAAACCTAACTTAAGTCCGTCACATTGTTTCGGCCATAGCGGCGCGACCGTAAGTCTTATGAAGCTGGGGCCAAAACCATTGTGTGGGCCATGGAATAAGCTTTCAAACAAGTCCAAGAACACCCCAATCGGACTCCGTATGCAAAAGTTATGGCCTTTTTATTACAGCCCTGTTGGGCTGTCCCGAACCGAATCCGAATTGAATTCCGAGTTGATTCCGAGATTAATTTCGGTTGCACTTGTGGAAGATCCGAATTGGGCTTGAATTCCTGGGCTTTTCTCCCCTTGGTTGACCCACGTGAGCTTCTCCTCCATTGCTTTGACTCCGGCCTCCCTCTTGGTTCCAAAGGCTTCACAATGTTCAAACCTGAGAATGCACAAAACATTTGCATGAGGTAATACCCAATTCTCATCAATGACAATAGAAGATTCATTAAGAAACAAAAGCACTGTGGATTTAGAAGTTTAGCTCTTGCTCGTCGGTGGACCAATATGCACTTCTGCATACTTGAATTATTTGTAGAAGGCCACGTATGGCGTCCACCTCAGTATGTGTATGACCACCAATAGGGAAAGATGTATAAGTGTTAGGGATGCCCTCATCACCATCCTTGATATTCACGCTTGTCTGTTCACACCGTCATCCGATCATTGCTGTCGCTTGACTTGATCCACCAAGGTTGGTTGCACAACCAAGGCAGCAAGGGAACCATGCTCAACCAAACCCAAGTTGAGACGCTGAAACTCTGCAAGAAGTGCAGGTTGCTGCTCTTGGATCATCAGAGTATTGCAATACACCTTTCGGCTAAGCGCATCAGCAACCACATTGGCCTTGCCAGGATGATACTGAATACCTATGTCATAATCTTTGATCAATTCCAACCATCTCCTTTGCCTGAGGTTCAGATCTGGCTGGGTAAACAAATATTTCAAGCTCTTGTGATCAGAATACACCTCACAGCGGTTACCGATCAGATAATGCCGCCAAATCTTGAGTGCATGAACCACGCAAAGAAGTTCTAAATCATGGGTGGGATAGTTGAGCTCATGAGGTCTCAATCGCTCGATGCATATAGGCAATGCTTGCCTTCACCGCATAAGGACACATCCCAGTCCCTGACGAGAGGCATCGCAATAAATATCGAAGCTCTTGTGGATATCAGGAAGAGTAAGAACTGGAGCTGAAGTCAATCGCTGCTTGAGCTCCTGAAAGCTCTCATCACAAGCAGAGGACCACACAAACTTCTTGTCCTTCTTGAGCAATTCAGTCATCGGCTTTGCGATCTTGGAGAAGTTCTCGATGAAGCGGCGGTAGTAGCCCGCTAAACCAAGAAAACTCCGTACATCGTTGGTGACTTGGCTGACCCCAAGATAGAACATCGCTGACCTTGCTGGGATCCACAGCTACGCCTCCAGCTGAAAGAACATGGCCCAAGAATGCCACTTCCTTCAACCAGAACTCACATTTGCTGAACTTTGCATATAGCTGATGCTCACGCAGCTTGCCCAAAACAATCTTCGGATGCCCAAAGATGCTCTTCTTCATTTTTGGAGTAGATAAGAATATCATCAATGAAGACCACCACAAATTTATCCAAATACTTCATGAATACCGAATTCATAAGGTTCATTAATAAAGTTGGAGCATTGGTTAAGCCAAAGGACATGACGGTGTACTAAATGCACCATAACGAGTAGTGAAAGCCGTCTTGAATATCCTCGGATCGATCGACTGATGATATCCCATTCTCAAATCAATCTTTGAGAATACCTGGCTCGATCAATCCGATCAAATAGATCATCAATGCGGGCGGAGGATATTTGTTCTTCACCGTCACCTCATTGAGAGGGCGGTAATCAACACACATGCGCAAAGTCTTGTCCTTCTTCTTCACAAAGATCACCGGACAACCCCAAGGAGATGAGCTAGGGCGGATGAACCCTTTGCTTGAAGCTCACCTAATTGCTTCTTCAATTCCTCCAATTCATTGGGAGGCATCCGTCACGGCGCCTTGAAATCGGAGCGATGCACGGCAAAGAACTCAATGACAAACTCAAGGTCTCAACCGGAGGCATCCTGTAAATCTTGGAAAGACATCCACAAAGTCGAGATACTATGGGAACATCCCCGAATACGCAAGGTGGCTTTGCTTCTAATGCACATAGATGGGGCCCCTGCAGTGCGCGAAAATCCGACACGCTTTCGCTGAAGGGTGGTGAGATAGACAATCTTCACCGCACAATCGATTTGCCCCAAGTGTTGGGACAACCAATCCATGCCAAGAATCACAAATAGACTCATTGAATCGAGCGAATAAGGTTTGCAAAAATCCTACTCCTTTGACTATGATAGGAACATCCCGACATCAGAATCAGCTCTCATTTCCGACCCAGAGAGCGGATGAGCAATGGAACTCCCAATGGAACACAAGAAGACCACTAGCAGCAACAAATGATCTTGAAATAAAGAATGCGATGCTCGAGAATCAAATAATCTGTAGAGCAGACGAGAATTAACAAAAGTGTACCCATCAAGACATCCGCGCCTCCCGAGCCTCCTCGGTGAAAGGTGGTTCACTAGGTGATGAGGATATCCTACTAATTATGAGGTTATTCGTGAGGCGAGAGCTAAACTTCTCAAACAACAGGTGCATTTGTTTCTTAATGAATTTCCTTTTGTTGCCAATGAGAATTGGTTACTACCTCAAGCAATACTTGGTGCATTCTCAGGTTTGACAAATTTAAAGACTTTGGAACCAGAGGAGGAGAGGAGGCGGGAACAAATTCATGGAGGAGAAACACATGCGGCCAACAAGGAGAAGAAACCCATGTAGCCAGCGAGAGGAGCGTGCTCTCGGGATAAAACCCTAGCACATGCGGGCGGTCAAGAAAGACATATGGTGACATGGCAACAATGGTTACATTGGCATAAAAGAAGCATCAAGTGCATCGAACAAATTCGCAAGCTAAGCTGAAGGAAAGCTCACAATACAAAGGAGGCAAGGAGGGAGACTAGTTTAAATTTCCAAATTAAGGTAGGACGTTTTTGAATCGGATTCGTTCACGTGAGCGATGGTGGACTCGATTCTTGTATGATACGGGGAGGCCCGATCTTCTCGATGAGGAACCGTGGATAGTTGATGCGAAGTAGGCGATGTCGCTAGCTGAACACTCGCGCCAATGCACGAACCCTCAACTCTTCTAATACGCCCAAAACACACCGGGTAGTTGTTCGTCGCGAGACCACGAACGACGAACGCCAAGTCCCCAATTCCCAATGGAGCGACGGCTGACCTTGGATTGCGAGAACAAAACAAATGGATCGCCTAATTCTCTCAAAGTCCTCGCATGAACTCGTATCGAAAGAACAAGCAATAGCTATGTTTCAATCTTATGCATAAACTGGTTCGCCTCTATGGTGCGGCCATGGGGGTTTATATAGCCTCCCATCGCAGCACAAAACTCGGATGAACAGTAACCGAGTGCTCTGATAATCCGAGTCCGACACTGTTCACTGCTACTCTGATTCGAGTCCGATTACATGTTCACGTGAACAGTATCCGATTCAAAAAACGTCCTACTTTAATTTGGAAATTTAAACTAGTCTCCCTCTCGGTTCCCTTGTATTGTGAGCTTTCCTTCTCTTAGCTTGCGCGAATTTGTTCGATGCACTTGATGCTTCTTTTTGTGCCAATGTAACCCTTGTTGCCATGTCACCATATGTCTTTCTTGACCGCCCGCATGTGCTAGGGTTTTATCCTGAGAGCACGTTCCCTCTCGTTGGCTACATGAGTTTCTTCTCCCTTGTTGGCCGCATGTGTTTCTCCTACATGAATTTGTTCCCAGCCTCCCTCTCCTCCCTCTCGGTTCCAAAGTCTTTAAATTTGTCAAACCTGAGAATGCACCAAGTATTGCTTTAGGTAGTAACCAATTCTCATTGGCAACAAAAGGAAATTCATTAAGAAACAAATGCACCTGTTGTTTGAGAAGTTTAGCTCCTGCTTCACGAATAACCTCATAATTAGTAGGGATATCCTCATCACACGGCCTGCGGTGGACGAAGAACTGGCGCTGATGGCCTCGGTCTGGTGGAACAAAGGCAGACCCATCGTGCCGGCCCGACCGAGGACGAATGAGGTGGTGTGAGTAGGCGATCGCCTCCCATTTGCGCTTATGGACTCGCCCAGCGCCTTTGCCTTATGCTCAGCAACAATGGCCTTATCTACTAAGGCACGAAAATCGAGAAGTCCACAATAGATAGCTTGTCCTCGCAGCTCCTCGGACAAGCCATCCATAAACTTCTCCCGCTAGCCTCATCGTGAGGCCACCTCTCCGGGCATAACGAGCCAAGTGATTAAACTCGTAGAGGTACTCAGTCACGAATTTGCGCCCTTGCTTGAGCGCGAGGAATTCTTTCTTCTTCTTCACTTCATCGGGCCATCCGATGTGGGCCCGACGAAGGCGACTGAACTCCTCCCACGCGACCACATGGCGCGCGGGCTGCATGGCTAGATAGTTCTCCCACCATGAGAGTGTCGCGCCTCGGTGGTGGGACGCGAAGAGTGCCTTATCCTGTGCACGACATCGAGCAATATTGAGCTTCGCTCAACCATGCGCGACCAATCATCCGCATCGAGAGGATCCTCGAGGCGGGAGAAAGTCGGCGGCTGCGTGCGGAGGAACTCTCGCAAGTCCCCATGAGTGCGGTGGCGCCACCACGGGCGAGTGGAGGTATTCCTAGCAATAACCTCCAAGATGCGCGTGCGGTCCATGCGGTTTCGCTCGATCCGAGCGAGAACCTCACCCATGGTCGGAGGAGGAAGCTCCTCATCATGACCACTCGACGCGCCACAGCGCTCTCCCAGCCATCCTGCTTTACTAAGACAAGTTAGCAACAAATCTAACAGCAAGAAAGTCCAAAATTCAAAAAACAGTCCAAAACAAACACAAAGCGGGGTAAAGTCCAACCAGCAAAAATCGGACACATAACTACTCACTTTACATCTTACCTATTACTCCCAAGTTTTTAGTTAGATTAATCTTCCATGGTTCTCCCAAACTAATTCAACGGTAGTAACTATCTTTTAAAAGGAAAGAGAGAAACCAAGTTTTAAACTCAAATTAGAGTAAGATGAGAGTAGAAGGCTAAGATAGATATGAGTAAAACTTGAGAATCTGCCTGGTTTTCATAAACCCTTTTATACTTTGAAATTAAGCTTTTCAAAATATCCTAAGGACGACTATGCTTGGTTACTACACGTCGAATGGCTCACGATACCAACTTTGTGAGGACCCCAATTTATTTGGCTTGTAATGCTAACCAACCACCGGTCCTAGCATCACAAATCAAATAAATCAGTCTCGAGATATGTATACTTCGAAGCAGATACACACCTCACAACAAAATTATGCATCAACTCCATTCCAAACATAGAGTCCAAACATTACACTACTAAGCAGTAACAACGATAGAGTTATTGCAGGACAATGGCCGATCGCCACAAGATATACAAATAATGAAAGAAGACAGCGAAAGCAAAGTGCCATAAGATGGCTATAAACAAAGCCAATCGGTGTGCCTCCAACCCACAAGGCATCTCGACCGCCAAGCCTAGTCGCCCAACACGAATAAGCAGACACTCACAAGTGAGGCCCTTGGGGCTCACCTTCTTCCTCTCTGCAACAAAACATTAAAAAGCACACAGTACAAAGATTGTCTTTGTACTGCAAGACCGACAACGTGAACTAGCGACCTATTCATATGCTACATGCAGGCTTATTTGGTGGAGGCCATATGTTTCATTTGCATAAAGCCAATTTTTATTTGCAATAATATAATACGTTTGAAGGCAAGTTTGCAATTCATTTTTAATGTTGAAATAACAAGTAAGCATAATAATGACAAAAGAGTAAAGATAAACAACCTAGAAGTGACTACCCCAATAGTCACCTCAATATACGAATCCCAGATTCGCACTCACCCATCAAATTTTAATTTAAATGTTGTAGTCTAACTCTTGAAAAGCTTACCCAAGCGTGTCCATCACCTAGGGCGAGGCTATTCGAATAGTTTTAACCTCGCAGGTGTACCACTGTACCCACACTTCAAACCGCCTTTAAGCCAAAGCACACTACCAGAGGTATGCTACAGCCTGACTAAGTCCTACAGACTTTTTCCAATATTGTGTATTAACTCTGAGCCGCTCGTATGGATAGAAATCCATCTGCGACATGGTAATGCCGAAAGACAACTACCTTTGCGGGTAAAGCTTTTCGACAACTACCATGCTCCCAACACCATCCATCCCGCGACCTCCTGCGACCGGAGCCAATACACGCCAAAGTACTAGGTCAAGAGAGGTCCAATACCCTCTAGTGTGGTTATGGCAGAAATGCTCGGATAAAAATTCACTCACAAGATGTTCGGTCCTTAATTGACTTCGGGCACCATTCCATCACACCCAACAGATCACACCAACATACCGTTGTGATATGGGGAGCCCGATCTTCTCGGTGAGGAACCGTGGATAGTTGATGCGAAGTAGACGATGTCGCTAATTGAACACTCGCGCCAATGCACGAACCCTCAACTCTTGAATACGCCCAAACACACCGGGTAGTTGTTCGTCGCGAGACCACTTAACAGCGAACGCCAAGTCCCCAATTCCCAATGGAGCGACGGCTTGACCTTGGATTGCGAGAACAAAACAAATGGATCGCCTAATTCTCTCTCAAAGTCCTCGCATGAACTCGTGTCGAAAGAACAAGCAATAGCTATGTTTCAATCTTATGCATAAACTGGTCTACTCTATGGTGCGGCCATGGGGGTTTATATAGCCTCCCACGCAAGCACAAAGCTCGGATGAACAGAACCGGGTGCTACAAGAAGTCGAGTCCGACACTCGCTCATCGCTACAAGATTCGAAGTCCGACATCGCTCACGTGAACGAGAATCCGATTAAAAAAATGTCCTACTTTAATTTGGAAATTTAAACTAGTCTCCTCTCGGTTCCCTTGTATTGTGAGCTTTCCTTCTCTTAGCTTGCGCGAATTTGTTCGATGCACTTGATGCTTCTTTGATGCCAATGTAACCCTTTGTTGGCCACATGTGTTTCTCCTCCATGAATTTGTTCCGGCCTCAGTCTCCAAAGGCTTCACAATGTTCAAACTCGAGATTGCACAAACATTTGCATGAGGTAATACCCAATTCTCATCAATGACAATAGAAGATTCATTAAGAAACAAAAGCACCGTTGATTTAGAAGTTTAGCTCTTGCTCGTCGCTGGACCAATATGCACTTCGTGACTTGAATTATTTGTAGCGCCATGTATGGCGCCCACCTCGATATGTGTATGACCACCAATAGGGAAAGATGTATAAGTGTTAGGGATGCCCTCATCACGTTGTGCCCAAGTCCAAATCATTTTGTTTTCATTTTTTCACAAATAACACAAAGAAAAATGTTGAATCATAAAGTTATAGTATTTTTACAGACTAAGGTTACCGACTAAGTCGATAACCGCCCATTTCTACCGATACTAAGCATGTCTGCTGAGATTGACCCGGATCTACTAAGTGACAAGAGATCATTCGCAACCTCTAATCACGACAAATAACCTAGGCTCGTAGTAGTAGAGATCAAGATTTTGCCTGCAGTGATATGCATCTGCAGATTTAGCTAACCATTTTGACACAAATTAAGCGATGCATACATACAAATGAAACGAAATATTAAACTTTAAAATACTGGATTAATCATGATCAAACTGCTTGCTGTCTCGCCATTGCTCAGTAATGCTCAATCAAGGTGCAGAGGATCACTCGTGGTTGCCGCAAATGTCAAAGCCTAACGCTTGAACAAATAACGTGAAATAAGAACGAATAACACCGACAAAACTCAAACATACAACAACAACAAAACATACCAAAATTTACACAAAGAGCCAAAGCATGCTCTATCATATTTTCTGTGAACAGAGAATAATTTATTTGAAGAGGTGATGAATTTTCTAGCAATTTCCTAAGCTAACATACACAATAAAGCACTATTTAAATGCTTAACAATTTTTCATGAACAAAACATATCTATAACTTACCCTCGATAATTAGTACACTAAGAACGATAATTTACAAAATTGGTTGCACTGGATTAGGACAATTATTGAAAGAGATATGAATTTTCTAATTTTGGAAAATGCATAAAACATCATTTAATCATTTAACAGATTTTTACTAACAGAAACAAAGATTGAAACTAATTTTAGTAAATAATACATTTAAAATGAAAATTATCGGCATTGGTTTCACATAAATTGATAAAAATTGAATTAGTTATGCATTTTCTAAGTTTTAAATGAATTAACAAAGGCAACAGAAAACCATTTCAAATTTCTAAAGCATTTAATACTTTTTCTACCGACAATGAAGCTAGCCCTAGTCATCGACAAAGTGGACCAACGTGAGAGTCTTGATCGGGACAGCCACGCACGATGTGACGTCGAAGGCGCTGATTCAGAGAATACGTCTTGGCTTAGCAAAATGTAATCCTAACCTATACTCATAGAGAAAACGCTCCAAAGCCAGAGAAAACGTAGTATCAAAGTTACGCCAATCCTGGTAGATCGACAAAGATGGACCCACATGGCAGCATACACATATTATAACGAGCGGTTGGATTAACTCCTTTCCTAAACGCGATTAGCCAAGAGGGCCACAAGTCACGACATAACTAAACAAAGTTTAGCGATAACTAAACTCCACCGGCTGCTCACCAAGCGCACGCGAGATGGCGGCGCGGTGCGTGCATGTGATCTAGCTAACCGGAGGGTATCCGGGAGAGTGGTACCTTCGGTTCACCGCGTCCTGCGAACTTGATGACGGTGACCGGGACCTCAACGATCGGCCGGCGGTAGCGATAAGAACGACAGCGGAGAAGAAGATCACGCGCCTCCGCGAGAAGGCGTTATGAGCTCAGAAGCCGGAAGGTGCGCGGCGCCTAGCGTTGACTCCAGGAAGGTCTCGCCCACGATCAAGACGATGATGGAGCACGGATGTGGCCGGAAATGCCGCGGCGGCGAATCACCGTACTTGGAGAAGAAGGGGTCGCACCGCCTCGGTGATGCATCAAAGAACGAAACAAGGTCACAGTTAGACTCAGCGCTGTGATTAGAGGGTATGGGACCTCTCTTGACTTAGTACTTTGGCGTGTATTGGCTTCGGGTCGCAGGGAGTCGCAGGATGGATGGTGTTGGGCGCATTGTAGTGTCCGAAAGACATCACCCGTGATGGATTTGTTGTCTTTCGGCTTGCAATGTAAGTGTATGGACTTCTATCCATATGAGCGGCTCGTGGTTAATACACAATATTGGAAAGCGTCTCGTAGGACTTAGCCGTGTGAAACGCATACCTTCTAAGTGTGTACGTGGCTTAAAGCGGTCTAAAGTGTGGGTGCGATGGTACACCTGCGAGTTAAAACTATTCGAATAGCCTCGTCCCAGGTTATGGACACGCAGCAAGGTCTTTCAAGAGTTAGACTACAACCTTTTAATTAAAACTTGATGGGTGTAGTGAATCGAGGATTAGTGCTATATTAATGGCGGCTATTGGGATAGTCACTTCCCGGTGGTTACTTGTATGTATCTTTATTTCATTTTGTTATTTTGACAGCCAAACAGATTTGCAAACTTGCTTTTAAATGTATTACATTATTGCAAATAAAGTTGGCCTTGTGCAAAATGAGACATACAACCTCCACTTAAAAAGCCCGCATGTAGCATATGAACAAGTGCCGTATTCCACACGCGTCGATCTTGGCGAGTACCTTTGTGTACTCGGCTGTCTTGCTTAAATGTATTTGTTGCAGAGGAAGAAGGTGAGCTTGATGGGCCTCACTTTTGTGAGCTTTGTTGTGGTAGCTTATGGGCGACTAGCTTGGTGGCTTGGCGGTTGCCTTGTGGGTTGTGTTGGCTAACCTACGACTTTTGTTCTAGCCATCTTATGACACCTTTTGCTTCATTGTCATTCTTGTTTATTGTTCTATTTGGCGGTCGGCTCTTTTGTAATAACTTTACCTTTCGTTTGTCGTTGTTGATCTTAGTGTTAATTGTTGTATGGAAATGATGTGTAATTTTGTGATGATGTGCATATGCTGCCATTCGGGAAGCATATGTCCATCGAGGCTTAGAATGTTCAATTAGTAATGCTAGAACCATTTGGAGGTTAAGTGTTACTAGTTAAATATTAGGGTCCTCATAAAAGGATCATGTTCTCTCTCTCTTATTGTCTTTCTTTGAGTTTTGCTTTTATAAATTTTTCGACCATATTTTTGTATCGCCAATTTTTCTTTACACTGGTTAGGAAAAAGGACACAAGAACTAGTCGAAGTCTCTCCTCTCTGCATGTGGTTCACGCCAAATTTGGAAGGAGCTTCCTAGTATTGCCTTGTTCCCTAACTTATGCTTTGCCAATACAAAGGTCTTGGGATCGTAAAATGGTCGAAATTTTTTAAGCAAACTCATCTAACCTTAGTTTATTTATTCATTTTGAAAAATACTCTAAAAAGAGTGTACTTTTGAAATTTGTTCGACTACTTTTGGTAAACTTGATTGGTTTTTACTAGTCAGAGGAAGAAACACACCTAGTCGAAGCTTCTCCTCTCTTGCACGTGGTCACCGCCCACTAGAAGGAACTTTCTAGCGTCGTCCCGCTTTCCTACTTTTGCTACTGTGACAACCTTATCGGAATGTACATCGAAAAGGTCGAGCAAATTTTTAAAAGGTCCTCTAGATGTTTGTTTTACTCAAGCTGCCTTTAGTGATTTGATTAATCTGGTGAAGATGGTAACATCACCTAGTGAAAGCCTTTCTTTCTGCACGTGGTCACCGCCCACTAGAGGGAACTTCCTAACGTTAATTTGTTTCTACTCTTTCGACTAGTGCAAGATAATCGAGATAGAAAGCTATAAGTCGAACAAACCTCTTGATTTTTTAGAAACCCTTTCTTTACTATTTCCTTAGTTTTTTCAAATAAACTAAGTAAATAGTTAGGGACTAGGATAAAGTTATAAACATGACTTCAATTCTTAGTCTTGGTTTCTTTTTCCGATTTGTTATCTTACGAGTTACTAACTACTCTACAAGATGATTTGCAGAAAAGGAAGAAGGAAGGAGGAATTCTGATATTTGGTCTAACTATTTTTTCCTCTTCATTATCTTACGAATTACTAACTACTCTATAAGATGATTTGCAGGGAAAAAGATAAAGATCATATATTAATACATCACCCAAAGGCTTGTCTTTGGGTCCCTATTACGGTCTACTCGACTAAGGAGATTCTATTTGCATCTCCTCTCGCAACCTTCTCGACAACGACCGCATGTCCTCGATTACCTGCTCGCTTTGGCTTGGTCGCAACAAAGTCTCCGCCTCAATCGAATGAGGATTAAGGTTGGGATCACGAGCTTTGAGCTTTGCTAAAATAAGTTTCACCGCTCCTTTGACCGCTTCCTTTATCGAGTCATTACGGTTGGTCTTGAGTAGTCACCAACTCTTGTAAGGTACAGAGCTTGTTCCCAATAGCACTCGTATGAGCGGCTTATCGTGTAAATCACGCAGACGTGACCTTTTCAAAGATGAAGCCCATCGAGTAACTTGTTTAAAAGAGAAATGTTGTCTTGAAGATTGATCTTCGTCAACTTCATCTCCTCCTGGGTGCAAGTCAAAGCCTGATGGAGTTATTTTATTTCAACTAATGTCTCTAAAAAGAGTAAGATTAGTTAGATAAAATGATTCCACGAGAAGATAATTAACGGAAAAGGATTACTTACTCCGTTAATCTAGAATCTAACTTCAATTTCCCGATCTTTGTCTTTCGCGATGCGGGAGACCTCACGGAGGACCAAGGTTTTTTGAACCTCGATGCGAAGGGTCCCACTTTGCCACGAAGGGCCACAGCCTCGACTTCTTTTCGAAAAAGAGTGGGAGGTTAGGAAGATAAAGACCAAGATTGTAGCGTCAGAACCTCAAGGAAGTATCGTTTGTTTTTTTTCCTCGCGACCCTTGGGTTGCAGAGTTGGCCTCTGAAGCTTTTGCGGAAGGTTGGTGACCTTGTCCCTTAACTTTTTCGTCTTGGCTCTCTCGAAGTCGAGCAAATCAGCTAAGGTCTTTTTGTCACTCTTAAACCCAAAAAGAGTTAACAGAGACAAGAATACAAAGACGATTAGTCGTAAGCTCTTCTACGACTAACACATGGTCATAAGTTTTTCACGATCACTCACGGTCGAAAGTTTCCTCACCGGTACTCAAGTCGTAAGCTTTTCTACGACAATTATCCTGTACTAAGCGAGTAGTCGAGGATGTGAAGCGACTCACGAGTGTTAATTACTCACCATCTCTCTACTTGCTCGCAGAGTACAACTTTTCTTCTGTGTAGCTTGATAAGTTGCCGATTGTACTGCATAAGCCGTAGCAATTTGTTCTACAACTCTCTCAAAAAGATAAAGATGAAACGAGGATAAAACAAAACTTACAAGTATCAATGGATAGTTACATTCATGTTTGTCCAAGCAAACATGGAGATTATCCTCGATGGATCTTTCAACAGTCCCATCTCCTCGACTCGCTTTCCACCAAACCTCTTCGACGTTCACTATCGAAGACATCCTCACAATTGGGAATCTTTGCTAGGATGGGGCACTCGGTCGCGATATGTGAGGCGAAAGATCCTATGATGTAGCGGGGCTAAAGAAATCAAAGCAGAAGTTGAAATAGTCTTCTTCTTCTGACTCAGTGATGATAGTACCGCCTGGAGGACCGGAAGGAGCATCTTCGGTAACCACCTTACGGTCAGCGGTGGCTCGAACTCTCCGCCACCCTCTCACGGCATCTCCGTCACGGCCTCCACTGTCTCCGCTTCCATACCTACGACTACATCAGTAGTCGTAGTAACTTCGGCATCGACAGCTCCTTCCACCATGGGAATAGTGGCTAGTACTTCAGCCACTGCTTGATGAACTGTTGTCGTCCTGATCTTTCAATGAGAAAGATAAATTTCGATTAGATGATGATCAATTCTCACGATCCAGGCTACGAACGCAGTACGTACGAACCAAGCAATCGCTGAACTAATCACCAAGTCGTTATCAGCCGTGCCAAAGAACCGATTGACTGATCATGAGGATCAATTCACATAAGCAATCAAGAACAAGCAAGAACAAAGTAAAGAGCAATCTGAATTGCAAATATATAATTGAGTTCAAAAGGTGGGATTCCAGCAGAGGTTCTTTACGGTTGGTCTAGTCGACACAAGCGAGTTGAACAAGAGTTTTGACAATGAAAAACTACAAACGAAATCCAGCCAAACCCTAATGGCGGCGCCACTATGTATAGGAGGAGAGGTGAAAGAAGGGGTGGTGGTACTGTTCACATGTGAATAGTAACTGTGTGAACAGTACAGGCCGCCTAGGGTTACAAGGCCCATGGGCCCAAGTTCGACTCAAAAACAGCCTCTAACTCTTTTGGCGATTGCGGTGCGCTGAAAGGAATTTGGAGGTGAACAGAGGCTCTTTTCACACCTCAAGCGAAATTATCTTACGCCCAAGTATATTTCGGACAAAAAAATACCACTCGGAAAAGCTTTGCTTAGATCGCAGAACCATGATTACTTTGAAGTCGTAAGATTTTCTTTAGTTGTTTCATGTAGTTTAAGGACAAATTCAACACGCTTCTTAGCATCTAAATTTACTTTTGAAGTAGGCATAGGCAATAAATCAATAGGGAGCGAGTTGAAGCCATATACTACTGAAAGGGCTCATTTTTGTGCTAGAATGCAGCAATCTATTGTAAGCAAACTCTACATGAGGTAAGCATTCTTCCCACATATTTAAGTTCTTTTTCAAAATAGCCCTCAACATAGTGGATAGCGTGTGGTTGACAACCAGTTTGTCCATCCGTTTAGAGATGACAAGTAGTAGAAAACAGAGCTTGGTCCCCAATTTCGCCCAAAGTGCGCAAAAGTGACTCAAAACTTAGCATCCGATGCGAAACAATGGTATTGGGCACTCCATGTAGGCGACGATCTCTCAAAAAACAAATTAGTAACCTTTGTAGCATCATCGCTCTTATGACAAGGTATAAAATGGGCCATTTTAGAAAATCTATCCACAACAACAAAAACACTATCTCTTCCCTTCTTTATTTTAGGCGAGTCTTAAGATGAAGTCCATTTAAATATCCTCCCAAGGAACACTAGTGATGCGAGGAAGGCCGATCTTCTCGGTGAGGAACCGTGGATAGTTGATGCAAGAGACGATGTCGCTAGTGAACACTCGCGCCGATGCACGAACCTCAACTCTTGGAATACGCCCAAAACACACGGGTAGTTGTTAGTCGCGAGACCACGAGCAGCGAATGCCAAGTCCCCAATTCCCAATGGAGCAGCGAGCGACCACTGAGTTCGAAAGGCAACAAACAATGGATCGCCTAATTCTCTCTCAAAGGCCTCGCATGAACTCGGTGTCGAAAGAACAAGCAATAGCTATGTTTCAATCTTATGCATAAACTGGTCGCGCCTCTATGGTGCGGCCATGGGGGTTTATATAGCCTCACCGCATAGCACAAAACTCGGATGAACAGTAACCGAGTGCTACAGTAATCCGAGTCCGACACTGTTCATTGCTACAGTAATCCGAGTCGATTACTGTTCACGTGAACAGTAATCCGATTAAAACGTCCTACTTTAATTTGGAAATTTAAACTAGTCTCCTCTTGGTTCCCCTTGTATTGTGAGCTTTCCTTTAGCTTACTTGCAATTTGTTCGATACACTTGATGCTTATTTTGATGCCAATGTAACCCTTGTTGGCCACATGTGTTTCTTCTCCATGAATTTGTTCGGCCTCCCTCTCCTCCAAAGGCTTCACAATATTCAAACCTAAGAATGCACAAAACATTTGTATGAGGTAATACAATTCTCATCAATGACAATAGAAGATTCATTAAGAAACAAAAGCACTGTTGATTTAGAAGTTTAGCTCTTGCTCTCGTCACGTGGACCAATATGCATACATTACTTGAATTATTTGTAGCGTCATGTATGGCGCCCACCTCGATATGTGTATGACCACCAATAGGAAAGATGTATAAGTGTTAGGGATGCCCTCATCAACTAGGCACGGGAAGAGGCATATATAAACCGTGTGGATTAAGTCGGGACTTAGCTTTATTGCATGTAGTGCGAGACACATAGCGCTCAACGTCGCGCCTCATTCGAGGCCAATAGAAGTGCTTGGCGAATGTCCTCGGCATTCTTGACAAAGTGTCCCATCAATCCTCATACCATCGCCTCTATGCGTAACAAACAAAAGTCGAACGGAGCTAGCCTGGAATGCATATCTTGTTAGCTCTATACAAGAATCCATCTTTCAACACAAATTTATTCCAACTTTTTCCCTCTGTACAATTGAACATGGCATGCAGCAAAAGTATCATCATGAGCATAAAGTTCTTTAATTATTTCCAAGCCAAAAATTCGACAATCAAGTTGAGATAACATGGTATAACGCCTAGACAAGCATCGAGCAATAACATTCCCTTTCCTTTCTTGTATTTGATAACATATGGGAACGATTCAATGAACTCTACCGTTTAGCATGTCGACGGTTCAATTTACTTTGACTACGAATGTGTTTTAAAGATTCATGATCAGTGTATAACTTGAACTCTTTAGGCCATAAATAATGTTGCCATGTTTCTAACGTTCGAGCGAGCAAATAATTCCTTATCATAAGTAGAATAGTTCAAACAAGGCCCACTCAATTTTTCGCTAAAATAAGCACGAGTTTACCTTCTTGCAGTAACACACCTCAATCCCAATTCCATTAGCATCACATTCAAGCTCAAAGGTCTTACCAAAATCGGAAGTTGGAGAAGTGGTGCATGTGTGAGCTTCTCTTTAGAAGATTGAATGATTGTTCTTGTGCGGGCCCCAATGGAAAGGAGCCCCTTTCTTGGTGAGCTCATTCAATGGTGCGGCAATGGTGCTGAAATCCTTGTGAGCGTCGATAAAATCCAGCAAGTCCATGAAAACTCCGCACTTGTGTGACCGTGTTAGAAGTGGCCAACTCTTTATAGCCTCGATCTTGGTTTGATCAACTTCAATGCCACGTGGAGTAACAACATAACCAAGAAGCGATACTCGATCGATGCAAAGGTGCACTTCTCAAGTTTACCAAATAAACGTGCATCTCGTAGAACATTAAAAACAGCACGTAAGTGATCAATACGTTCCTCAAGTGACTTGCTATATATATCAGTATGTCATCAAAATATACCACCACGAATTTCCCAATAAAGCACGCAAAACTCTGTTCATCAATCTCATGAAAGTACTAGGCGCATTAGTTAAACCAAAGGCATCACTAACCACTCATATAGACCGAACTTAGTTTTGAACATTGTTTTCCATTCATCTCCTAATTTCATGCGAATTTGGTGATATCCACTACGCAAGTCAACTTTCAAAAACACAGTAGAGCCACTTAATTCGTCAAGCATGTGCGTCTAACCTAGGAATAGGGTGTGATATCTAATGATAATATTATTGATAGCTCTACAATCAACACGCATCGCCATGAGCCATCTTTCTTTGGAACCAAAAGTACAGGAGCGACACATGGACTAAGGCTCTCGCGCACGTACCCTTTGTCAAACAAGTCTTGCACTTGACGCTCAATCTCCTTAGTCTCCTCAGGGTTTGTTCGGTATGGCGCAGCATTTGGGTAGGGAAGCTCTGGGATGAAGTCAATCGATGCTCAATGTCCCTAATTGAGGGCAGCCCAGCGTACTTCACTTGAAATACATCATGATACTCCTGCAAAGGTGAGCACCCGGGGAGAGCAAGGAAGGAGCACATCCTCAAATGAAAACAATGCTGCCTTGCACACTAAAGCATAGCAAACAGAATGACCATCTTCTACCTCACTAATATGAGACTTTGTAGCTAACAAAACAAAACCTTTCAATTTAATTTCACCATTGTTAGAACTAGGTTCCTTCTTCTTGTGCGGTTGCAAGTTCTTTACTTCAATCTGATTTTCACTTTTGCTCTGTTTTTCTCTATTAGCTCTCTCTAATTCATCTTTTAAAATTATACGGAGACATGGGCAAAGTGACTCGCTTTCCTTTTGATATGAGAGTGTATTGATTTGTCCTACCATGATGCACGTATCTTTATCATATTGCCATGGTCTACCTAATAGTAATGAACAAAGCTTGCATAGATGCGACATCATGTAAATCGGTATAATCATGATATGAACCAATATAAAGTGTACTCTCAATCTGAGTTACCTTCACTTACCACATGATTAAACCATTGAATGCGATGGGGACGAGGTCTTGTTGTGTGGTCAAGGCAAACTTCTCAACCATATCAATGCTAGCCAAATTGTTGCAACTTCCTCTATCAATAATCACACCACGACAAGCGCTCATTGACCATAAATTTTGTTTGAAACAGATTGTGGCATTGATTCTATTCCGCATGCGCTCCATTTGAGCACTCGAGGACACGCCTCACAATTATGCTTAAAAACTTATCACTTGTTTGGATCCAAAACATTCTTCGTGCGTGTTGATTCATATTGCACTGCGCGTGTCGCATTACAAACACTTGCATGTTCTTCATCAATATCACTAGCTGAAGTATACTTGATACGGAGGCCCGATCTTCTCAGTGAGGAACCGTGGATAGTTGATGCGAAGTAGGCGATGTAAGCTAGTTGAACACTCGCGCCAATGCACGAACCCTCAACTCTTGAATACGCCCAAAACACCTGCGGGTAGTTGTTGCGTCGAGACCACGAGCGATGACGCCAAGTCCCCAATTCCCAATGGAGCGCGGCTTGACCCTGGATTGCGAACAAAACAATGGATCGCTAATTCTCTCTCAAAGTCCTCGCATGAACTACGGTGTTGAAAGAACAAGCAATAGCTATGTTTCAATCTTATGCATAAACTGGTCTACCTCTGTGGTGCGGCCATGGGGGTTTATATAGCCTCCACGCAGCACAAAACTCGGATGAACAGTAACCGAGTGCTACAGTAATCCGAGTCCGACACTGTTCATTGCTACAGTAATCCGAGTCCGATTACTGTTCACGTGAACAGTATCCGATTCAAAAAACGTCCTACTTTAATTTGGAAATTTAAACTAGTCTCCTCTCGGTTTCCCTTGTATTGTGAACTTTCCTTCTCTAGCTTGCGCGAATTTGTTCGATGCTCTTGATGCTTCTTTTATGCCAATGTAACCCTTGTTGCCATGTCACCATATGTCTTTCTTGACTTGCCCGTGTGCTAGGTTTTATCACGAGAGCACGTTCCCTCTCGTTGGCCACATGGGTTTCTTCTCCTTGTTGGCCGCATGTGTTTCTCCTCCATGAATTTGTTCCAGGCCTCCCTCTCCTCCTCTCTGGTTCCAAAGTCTTTAAATTTGTCAAACCCGAGAATGCACCAAGTATTGCTTTAGGTAGTAACCAATTCTCATTGGCAACAAAAAGGAAATTCATTAAGAAACAAATGCACTGTTGTTTGAGAAGTTTAGCTCTGCTTCACGAATAACCTCATAAGTAGTAGGGATATCCTCATCATCCTCCCTTTCTTCAAAAAGCCGTCCTCGGCTTTTGATAACCTAAAGATGCTAGACAAAAAATACAACGTATATGCATGGTATATATATTTGTCATCCAAACTCCTTTCGCTTAGCACATGATGATTCAGCTGAAAGTGTAATAAACAAAAAGAACAACGATATACGTGGTATATGTATGCATCAATTGTTGTGACATTCTCGTTGTTGCGCACAAAATAATTAGGATCATAGCAGCCATAGGATGTATTTGATATATACATTGCGATACTTTCATCACATCATTCTCCCTCCCATGAGAAAAAATCGTCCTCGACTTTGGTAAGTACATGGACAAGATATAAGAGGGACCCACTAGATCAAGTTGTTCAAATATTGGAGAGAAAAATTTTAGTTTCTTCCATGCTTCAACTCGACTCGTTGTTTACATGTATAGGAGAAACAAGTAGGCATCATATTGCGTTCTAAACAATAGGCACTTGTATTAAAATCCATCTCAAAATGATCATGATATTTCTCAATAGATGGTTTGCACAAAACATGCAAGTTTAAATCAACAAGATTATCACGGGTAATGCATATTCGATAAACATAGAACTTGTCATCTACACCATAATCTCCAATCAAATTGAATGTATATGCGTAGGCATAAGTACTAACGAGTGATTTTAAACATGAAACTTTAGCAAGATTCTCAATCACACTAGATAGCTCTCTATGAACATCGAACATGATATAGTATAAAAGATCATCAAAAGATATTTTAGTAAGAACGCCCTTATGGGTAATCAATTCCACAGTATGTAAATTGAGCGTGCCAATTTGAACATGGAATATGCAAAGGAACACTAGAGATCGAACTCGCACGCACCTCTTCTTGATGAGTATGCAATTCAACACCATTCAACTACCTTTACCATCCTCCTCGGTTGTTGTAGGTGTTGTAGATATCAAATCATCATCATGAAACCATTGGATCGCATAAGCACTCTATCCCCACCGTGGTTATCTCCTCGTCTTTCACGCCCAACGGCTTAGGTTGTTCAACTTTCAACTCATTTTTTTGACTATCATCTACTTCTCTCTTTTCTGTTGGTGCATCTTTCTCACACTCAATAGAGATGCTCTCAACCTCACATATGGTGGAATCACACAGCTCACTCTCTTTATCATTCTCACTCAATTTGGCTATGTGGCACTCCATTCTCATATGGGTTTGGATCACATCCGCCCCCAAAGATTGTGGGTCAAGCAATTGAGCAATTACCAAGAACCACAAACTCTTCATGAAGCAATGGGGCAGCACTACACGAAACATGTACAGAAGGGAAATGTCCCATGCTCGATCGCCTTCACATGTGATATACTAGCTGCATTTAAACCTTTTTCGTGGACAAGTCAACTTGTCAAGTAGAGAGCGCTTAGTAGTGGCGAGGTACAAAACGCGTGCCGAAATGCTTGCTTCATCTGCTCCCACGTGATAATCGGCAATTCATGGCGCTCCATACGCTATCTAATAAATGCTCCCACCAATGTGTGGCATAATCGTAAAGCCACTAGACGCAAGTAAGAGCTTCCTCTCATTGGTATAGTTGTGCATCCGAAATAGAGTATCAATTTCTAGCTCCCAAGTGAGATATTCTTGTACATCCGCATCGACCGTAAAATATAGGGATAGAAAATTTGGGCTTATCATGAAAATCCTTACGATGCACGTTTGGTTGATTGAACATGGTGTGCAGCTCCAAGAAGTTGTTGTTGATGTCCGTGACGTAGTTGCGTAACCTCCTCTCCGAGATTGTTCAATCCATCCAACGGATCCGAGCTCATCGCGCACACCATTATCACGATCATGAAGTTGCTTTTGTAGCGTCCCACACAAATGTGTATACTCCGTCCACGTAATCCGGTGGATTCTCCACGATGACTCGACATGGATACAACTCACAAATAGCAAACGAAATTATATCAGGTTAGTAAAAACTTGCTCTCACGCTCGCAACTCAACGCCCCGAACACAAGACAAGCTACAGCTCCAAAGTGAATCAAAGACGGCAAATCGACGCCTAGACAATGGCGACCTTAACCCAGTAATGTATGAGCGTAACCAAGAGCAAGGAGTACACAAACGGTGTAGGTGGAGCTCGGATAGGTATGTGTATATCCTATGCAATCTGATATTCAAGGTATTGTAAAGCTAAGTAATGATCCAAGCTAGAGTATTTTGCCTATGTGCTGATCCAAAAGGTTTAGCGAAGTGTATGAACGCACAAACAAAGATAAATGTGACTTAATGCAAACAAAAGAATGAGCTAGTGAGAGACAAACTGAAATTAAGATGAAAACTAGCCTGCTTTTGCACCAAGTACTATGAGAGACGCTAGCCAATTGCAAAGATATCAATGTTAGGGCACAAGATTGCTCAAATAGATTAAATACACAATCTGAAATTGTGGACTAAGGTTTACTCTTCCCAATTTGGCCACCCCTTTTGTTTGTTTGTGTTTTTTTCTCAAAACCGCATGAACAAAGCTCTTCGCCTTCGGCTATTAAGGAAACCGAAGGAAACCGGAAGGAAAAAAATTTGTACCGGTATTTGCGGTTTGATCTTTTGTTTTTTTAATACCTTTCAAGCCGTGGCTTTTTCTTGTAACCGGCTGTCTTTTCCTCTTTTCTTATTGCAATGGCCGAAATAGGGTTTGCTCCCCCTCTTGATTGCACAAGTCTCACAATTCAACAACGTGTAAATAAACCAAAGAACAGCCCTAGTGCAATGTACAAAGCTAGTCTCAAGGATGAAAGGATATAAGTGAAGCTCAAGAAACCCAAAGTGTTTTGTTAGCTATCTCTTTTTGGGTGCAATTGAGGAGTTCAATCAGCAATTTGGTACGGTTTATGTGAACACAACGATTAAACAACGCAAAAGGAACACATGGATCAGCACTAAAAACAAAAACTCTAATGGATGAAAACTTAACTAAACGCACAAGAAATAACAGATTAAACTACGGTTTTGGTATTGCAATTTTCGGTTTATTGGGCGATAGGATAGAAAACGAATCTAACTACGGGTAAAGAAATTCTCATCGAGTAAACCTAGAATCGATACCATATGATACGGGAGGCCCGATCTTCTCGGTGAGGAACCGTGGATAGTTGATGAAGTAGACGATGTCGCTAAGTGAACACTCGGCCAATGCACGAACCCTCAACTCTTCTGAATACGCCCAAAACACACGGGTAGTTGTTCGTCGCGAGACCACGAACGACTTAACGCGAAGTCCCAATTCCCAATGGAACGATCGGCTTGACCTCGATTGCAGAACAAAACAATGGATCGCCTAATTTTCTCTCAAAGTCCTCGCATGAACTCGTGTTGAAAGAACAAGCAATAGATATGTTTCAATCTTATGCATAAACTGGTCTACCTCTATGGTGCGCCATGGGGGTTTATATAGCCTCCACGCAAGCACAAAACTCGGATGAACAAGAACCGAAAGTGCTGCAGATAATCCGAGTCCGACACTGTTCATTGCTACAGAACCGAAGTCTAATTATCGTTCACATGAACAGTAATCCGATTCAAAAAACGTCCTACTTTAATTTGGAAATTTAAACTAGTCTCCCCTCTGGCTTCCTTGTATTGTGAACTTTCCTTCTCTAGCTTGCGCGAATTTGTTCGATGCACTTGATGCTTCTTTTATGCCAATGTAACCCTTGTTGCCATGTCACCATATGTCTTTCTTGACCGCTTGCGTGTGCTAGGGTTTTATCCTCGAGAGCACGTTCCTCTCGTTAGCCACATGGGTTTCTTCTCCTTGTTGGCCGCATGTGTTTCTCCTCCATGAATTTGTTCCGCCTCCTCTCCTCCCTCCTGTTCCAAAGTCTTTAAATTTGTCAAACCTGAGAATGCACCAAGTATTGCTTTAGGTAGTAACCAATTCTCATTGGCAACAAAAGGAAATTCATTAAGAAACAAATGCACTGTTGTTTGAGAAGTTTAGCTCCGCTTCACGAATAACCTCATAAGTAGTAGGGATATCCTCATCAACTTCTTTACCAGTAGTTAGATTCGTTTTCTTTCCTATCGCATAATAAACCAAAAATTGCGAAGATCAAAACCGTAGTTTAATCTGTTATTTCTTGTGCGCTTTAGATTAAGTTTTCATCCATTAGAGTTTTGTTTTAGTGCTGATCCTGTGTTTCCATTGCGTAGCTTAATCTTTATCAAAAAAATTTGCTGATTGAACTCCCTCAATTAGCACCAAAAACCATCATCCGATCTGTCCGTGCGACTGCCTTGCCAAAGACAATCCGGAGACAGTGTTGTTTCATTATCCGAACTCCTTGGTGTGACTAGAGTCCTAATCAACCTCTAGCTCAAACACAATCCGAGTCCATTTGCTCCATCTTGAGTTTCGGCCACTACATCATAGCGGCGAACCACATTTGGTGTCCTTTATATCCTTTCATCTTGAGACTAGCCATTGATATTGCACCTAGGGTCGCCATTCAAGTTGATTACACGTTGTCGCTTTGTGAGGGCTTGCGCGGTTCCACTGGGAGCAAGGCGAGGGAAAAAAGAAGGAAAAGCAACCGATAGAAAGAGCCGCGGCATATAAAATAAAAAAAAAAAAACGCTAACTTTTGCATACGACCTCCGATTGGAGCTTCTTGATCCGTTGGAAAGGAAGCGGAAAATAGAGCCAAAAAGAAGAAATCTGGGTTTTACATCCAGCGTAAGCCACCAGGCATACGCAAGCGAAAACTTCGACCCCAAAAGGTCGTTAGGGCCTCAAAACGGGCCCGCAAACCGAGAAAAATTCGAGCTTTCTCGATTTCGCCAAATTGACTGAGCCCCTGCAGTGATTCTAAGGTACCCCGTCACGACGACATCCCTTTTCGAGTTGATCCACGCATACTTTTAGCTACTACGATCGGTCATCTTTTTAGCTTGTGTTTTTCAATTTTGATTGAGCAATCTTGTGCCCTAGTATATTCCTTTGCAATTGGCTAGCGTCTATCCTCGTATTTGAATTGCAAAACGAGCTGGTTTCATCTCTTTCCTGCCGCTAGCTCAGTCCTTTGTTTGCATTAAGTCTCATTTATCCTTGCGTGTGCGTTCATACACTTCGCTTAAACTGTTGGATCAACACATAGGCAAAATACTCTAGCTTGGATCATTACTTAGCTTTACAATACCTTGAATATCGATTGCATAGGATATACACATACCTGTCAAGCTCCACCTACACCGCTTTGTGTACTCCCTTGCTCTTGGTTACGCTCCTACATTACGGGTTAAGGTCGTTCGCCGTCAACTGCCAGCTTTTGTCGCCCTTGATTCACTTTGGAACGCAAGCTTGTCTTGCTTTCGTGATGCAGTGAGTTGCGAGCGTAGTAGCGAGAGCTTTTGTTTTACTAACCCGTATATAACCTCGCTTCTTGTTTGTGAGTTGTTGCTATGTCGTCACGAGGAGGATCCACCTAATCCGGAGCGCGCTTTGCACGTGGACAAGAGTACACTTCGGCTGCGCGAGATGCTACAAAACAACTTCAAGATGGTGACAATGGCGTGCGCTGATGAACTCGGGGAAGTTCGGACTGGATGAACACCCTGGGGGAGGAGGTCACACACCGCGTCGCCATCAACAATAACTTCCGGAGCTACGCCATGTTCGCCAACACACCACGTGGGGGTGCGCAAGCCGATGACACGAGTGTGCACGCCCTCCCGTTTTGCACAATGAGACCGAGGATGAGCATGCTATTCCGGTGGATGAGGAGCGACGATACCGCAGGCGCTCGCCGCATGGCGGTCTGCCGCCAAACATCGGATGGCAGCCGCGGCACGCCAGCTCATGGGCGTGGCGAGGCAACGCCGCCCGGTGGAGGCGCACTACTGTGGTGTCCACGGAGGAGGTGTGCATCGTGCACCTCGTAGCATGGCGGATGAGGCCGAGCAATGGGATGACGATTTCCCGTCGCGACTACGATGACCGACAAGCGCCACCATCGCAACAACAACGTGCGCCGGGTCGACACGACGCCGCGACGATTTTGTCGCTAAGCCCAAATTTACTTCTTCCTATATTTTCAGTGGGATACATGATGTGGAGCAATACCTCACTTGGGAGTCAAGGTGGATAAGTTGTTTCGAATGAACAACTATTCCAATGAGAAGAAGCTGTTGTTGCTTCCAATGGCTTGGATGATTATGCTACACATTGGTGGGAGCAGTTCATTCGCGTAGCGCATGGAGCGCCATGAGTTGCCGATTATCACCGGGAGCAGATGAAGCAAGATTTGCGGGCACGCTTTGTACCTCGCCACTACAAGCGCCACTATTTGAGAAGTTGCGAGGTCGCGACAAGGTATGAGGTCAATTGATGAATATCATAAGGAGATGGAAACTATCATGATACATGCGTGTATGTCCGCGAGAATGAAGAAATGTACTCATGGCGAGATTTCTAGTCGGCATGAATCATGTCCGTTCAGCGCATTGTCAATCACCATCCCTATAATGATATGATTGAGTTGTTTTGCACCAAGCACGCCGGCCGAGCGACAAGTGATTGAAGATGCACGCTCGTCACGCCGCTCACGCCCTCTCACCACCCAGACAGCCATATAACAACAAACACCAAACAAGAGCACTCTGGCTGAAGCAATTCGCAATCGCGCAGCCTCCGCAAGTAAGAAGGAGAGTACACCAAGACCGGCAGGCCGACGCTGCGCGCCACCGCTAGTGCGACCGCCTATGGGGTCAACGAGTCGTTCACGTGACATCATTTGCCACAAGTGCAAGGGTGTTGGCCATTTTCGTGAGGGATCGCCAAATGTCGAACTATGCTTATCACCGAGGATGGCGCAGGTATGTTTCACGACGAGTGATGACGTAGTCGCGGAATGCGCAACCAGCCTTGCACAATCGATGACATAGAACAATGTGAGTGCGATCTCGAGTTTCCTAACACCGAGCAAGATTCTATTGTTTGCACGCCAAGGTGCTTAGTGTGATGCCATCGCCGTCACTCGAACAATGGCAATTTGTTTTTGAGACTTGGGAAGCTTGATAAGGGTAAGGTCCGCAAAGTGATCATTGATGGCGGAAGTTGTCACAATTTGGCTAGCAAGGATATGTGTCATATGTTGGGTTTGAAGTACTTGCCGCATCCACGTCCTTATCATGTGCAATGGTTGAGCGACAAAGAGGAAGTGAAGGTGAACTATATGGTGCGAGTGAC
Source organism: Ampelocalamus luodianensis (assembly GCA_036346255.1). Taxonomy (NCBI): domain Eukaryota; kingdom Viridiplantae; phylum Streptophyta; class Magnoliopsida; order Poales; family Poaceae; genus Ampelocalamus; species Ampelocalamus luodianensis. The sequence continues at coordinate 22,605 of JAYEVH010000569.1, read as the reverse complement.
GTTTTCTATTGGGAAGTACACCGCACAACGTGGACTGCGATGTTGTGCCTATGACGGTGTGTCACTTGCTCTTGGGACGGCCATGGCAATATGACCGTCTGTTGTTCATGATGGGCGACAAATCGCTACACATTTCGATGGAATATTATGGATATCATCTTGAAGCCCCTTACACCGCAAAGCATTGTGAATTCTTCAATGCGAGAAAATTGAGATGCACGTTGAGACCGCCAAAGAGCGAGAGAAGAATTTAGTGATGTTAGCCACCAAATCGTAAATGAGAGAATTCAGCGAAGATCCCACTTTGGTGCACTTTGTACTATTGTACAAAGACGCCTTGCTTTCGACTAACGACTTGTCTTCTCTTCCTAGTGGTGTTGCTTGTGTTTTGCAGACTTCAGCGACGTCTTTCCAAACGAGGTACCACCGGGCTACCACCAATTGGTGGGATAGAACATAAGATCGACTTGATTCCGGGAGCGTCGCTGAGAACCGACCACCGCATCGCACCAATCCCGAGGAAACAAGGAAATTCAGAAACAAGTACAAGAGCTTCTCTCCAAAGGTATGTACGTGAAAGCTTAAGCCCTTGTGCTGTTCTCGTTATTTTAGTTCCTAAGAAAGATGGTTCATGGCGTATGCGTAGATTGTCGAAGCGATTAATAATATCACAATTCGATATCGTCATCCTATACCTCGCTTAGATGATATGCTAGACGAATTGAGTGGTGCTGTTATTTTTTCTAAGATAGATTTGTGCAGTGGTTACCATCAAATTAGGATGCATGAAGGGGATGAGTGGAAAACAACATTTAAAACAAAATTTGGGTTGTATGAGTGGTTAGTCATGCCTTTTGGTTTAACTAATGCACCTAGTACATTCATGCGCTTCATGAATCATGTTTTAAGGCATTTGATTGGTAAATTTGTGGTTGTGTACTTTGATGATATTCTCGATTTACAATGTGATGAATCTGAACACATAGACCATCTTAGACAAGTTCTACAAGTTTTGCGTGAGGCTAGGTTATTCGGTAACTTAGAGAAGTGTACCTTTGCAAAGATCGTGTCATCTTTTTGGGCTATGTTGTTTCGCACTGAGGAGTTGAAGTAGATGAGTCTAAAATTGAAGCGATTAAAATTGGCCAACTCTCGTGAATGTAAGTCGATTAGGAGCTTTCATGGTCTCGCTGGTTTTATCGGCGCTTTGTGAAGGATTTTAGCACCATAGCTGCCCCTTTGAATGAACTTACTAAAAGGGTGTTGAATTTGTGTGGGGGTAGCGCAAGACAATGCTTTTGCTGAACTTAAGAAACGCTTGATCAAGCAACCGTTGTTTGTTTTACCCGATTTCACTAAAATTTTTGAAATTGAGTGTGATGCTAGTGGATTGGGTATTGGCGGTGTTTTAATGCAAGAGGGTAGACCGGTAGCTTATTTTAGTGAGAAACTAAATGGTGCTCAATTGAATTATCCGGTCTATGACAAAGAGCTTTATGCTTTAGTGCGTGCGTTAGAAACTTGGCAACACTATTTATGGCCTAAAGAGTTTATTATTCATTCTGATCATGAGGCATTAAAGTATTTAAAGGGTCAAGCAAACTGAACTGTAGACATGCCAAATGGGTCGAATTCATTGAGTCGTTTCCTTACATTGTAAAATATAAGAAGGGAAAGGAAAATGTGGTAGCTGATGCACTCTCTAGGAAAAGTGTGCTTTTAACTCAATTAGGAGTGCAAGTTCCTGGTTTAGAGAGTTTGCGTGATTTATATGCTCATGACCATGATTTTTCCGTTCCTTATGCACATTGCAAAGAGGGAAAAGGCTGGGATAAATTTCACATCCATGATGGGTTTTGTTTCGCACTAACAAATTATGCCCGCACTCTCCGCGCTTGCTACACGCAGGAATCACATGCAGTGGGTTGATGGGACATTTTGGACGTGAGAAGACGTTATCTATCTTTGAGCGATCACTTTTATTGGCCTAAGATGAGGCGAGATGTAGAGAGGTATGTGCAACGATGCATTACTTGCCACAAAGCGAAATCAAAATTGAATCCACACGGTTTGTATACCCTCTACCTGTTCCCAATGCACCATGGGAGGATATTAGTATGGATTTTGTTTTAGGATTACCTAGAACTAAGAGGGGAGTGATTCTGTTTTTGTCGCTGTGGATCGTTTTCAAAGATGGCACACTTTATTCCGTGCCACAAGAGCGACGATGCGTCGCATATTGCTAACTTGTTTTTCAGTGGAGATCGTGAGGCTACATGGCGTGCCACGCACTATTGTGTCGATCGTGACGTGAAGTTCATGAGCTACTTTTGGAAGACACTTTGGGGTAAATCGGGGACGGTTGTTATTCAAGACGACTTGTCATCCCCAAACCGATGGTCAAAGCGAGGTGGTGAACCGCACACTTCGATGCTACTTGGACCATGATCAAGAAGAATCTACGCGAGTGGGAGGATTGTTTGCGCGCACGTGGAATTCGCTTATAATCGGGCCATGCACTCCACTCACGCAGCTTGTGTCCTTTTGAGGTGGTGTATGGTTTCAAACCTTTACGCCGCTTGATTTGCTGCCACTTCCAAGTCAACACCGTGTTCATATGGAGGCATCCAAGCGAGCCGAGTATGTGAAGAAATTGCATCTCAAAACAAAAGAGGAGATAGAGCGCAAGGTCAAGTCCTATGCCGAGAAGGCGAATAAGAAATGAAGAAGATGATTTTTCAACCAGGTGATTTGGTTTGGGTGCACTACCGCAAGGATCGCTTTCGTAACGCCGCAAGTCTAAATTGTCGCCACGAGGTGATGGACCTTTCAAGGTGCTTTCAACGACAATGACTATGGCGTGAGCTCTATTTCAATGTCGCTGATTTATCACCTTTCTTTGGTGGTGATGATCCAGTCACGAGGACAACGCCTTTTCAAGAGGGGAGGATGATGAGGGCATCCCTAACACTTATACATCTTTCTCTATTGGTGGTCATACACATACCGAGGTGGACGCCATACGTGACGCTACAAATAATTCAAGTCTGTAAGTGCATATTGGTCTCACCGACGAGAGCAAGAGCTAAACTTCTAAATCAACAGTGCTTTTGTTTCTTAATGAATCTTCTATTGTCATTGATGAGAATTGGGTATTACCTCATGCAAATGTTTTGTGCATTCTCAGGTTTGAACATTGTGAAGCCTTTGGAACCAAGAGGAGGCCGAGTCAAAGCAATGGAGGAGAAGCTCACGTGGGTCAACCAAGGAGAAAAAGCCCAAGAATTCAAGCCCACCGGATCTTCCACAAGTGCAACTGAAATTCATCTCGAATCAACTCAGAATTCAATTCGATTCGGTTCGGGACAGCCCAACAGGGCTGTAATAAAGGCCATAACTTTTGCATACGGAGTCCGATTGGGGTGTTCTTGGACTTGTTTGAAAGCTTATTCAAAGGCCCACACAATGGTTTTGGCCCCAGCTTCAGAAGACTTACGGTCGCGCCGCTATGGCCGAAACAATGTGACGGACTTAAGTTAGGTTTTCCTTTTGTGTGTTTTAAGTCTTAGCCGAGTTAGAGTTTGATTCGGCATGTGTGGCCGGCCCTAGGCCGTGCGTGAGTCGTGGAGGTGCCTTAAATACCCTTGCCCCTCCCTTGTATCCATTAGACCAGTTTATTCATAAGATTGAAACATAGCTATTGCTTGTTCTTTTGACCCGGCAGTTCATGCGAGGACTTTGAGAGAGGACTGGCGATCCAATTGTTCGCTCGCAACTCAAGGTCAAGCCGTCGTTCCATTGGGAATTGGGGACTTGGCGTTAACAACTACCCGTGTGTTGTGGGCGTTCGTGGTCTCGCGACGAACAACTACCCAGTGTGTTGTGGGCGTATTCCGAAGAGTTGAGGGTTCGTGCATTGGCGCGATGGTTCAGCTAGCGACATCGTCTACTTGCATCAACTATCCACGGTTTCTCCGAGAAGATCGGGCTTCCCCGATGAGGATATCCTACTACTTATGAGGTTATTAAGTAAAGGTGGAGCTAAACTTCTCAAACAACAGTGCATTTGTTTCTTAATGAATTTCCTTTTGTTGCCAATGAGAATTAGTTACTACCTAAAGCAATACTTGGTGCATTCTCGGGTTTGACAAATTTAAAGACTTTAGAACCGAGAGAGGAGGAGAGGAGGCCGGGAACAAATTCATGGAGGAGAACACATGCGGCCAACAAGGAGAAGAAACCCATGTGGCCAACGAGAGGGAACGTGCTCGTGATAAAACCCTAGCACATGCGGGCTGTCAAGAAAGACATATGGTGACATGGCAACAAGGGTTAGATTGGCATAAAAAGAAGCATGAAGTGCATCGAACAAATTCACGCAAGCTAAGAGAAGGAAAGCTCACAATACAAGGGAAACCGAGAGGAGACTAGTTTAAATTTCCAAATTAAAGTCGGACTCGGATTACTGTTCACGTGAACAGTAATCGAGATTCTACATCAAAGAAGGATGTTGTCGGAGTTTTGTGCTTTACTGTTCATCGTGGGAGGCTATATAAACCCCCATGGCCGCACCATAGAGGAAGACCAGTTTATGCATAAGATTGAAACATAGCTATTGCTTGTTCTTTCGACACCGTGAGTTCATGCGAGGACTTTGAGAGAGAATTAGGCGATCCATTTGTTTTGTTCTGCAATCCAAGGTCAAGCCGTCGTTCCATTGGGAATTGGGGACTTGGCGTCGCCGCGTCGTGGTCTCGCGACGAACAACTACCCGGTGTGTTTTGGGCGTATTCCAAGAGTTGAGGGTTCGTGCATTAGCGCGAGTGTTCAGCTAGCGACATCGTCTACTTCATCAACTATCCACGGTTCCTCACCGAGAAGATCGGGCCTCCCCGTATCATATGGTATCGATTCTAGGTTTACTCAGTGGAGAATTTCTTTACCGTAGTTAGATTCGCTTTCTATCCTATCGTCCAATAAACCGAAAATTGCAATACCAAACCGTAGTTTAATCTGTTATTTCTTGTGCGCTTAGTTAAGTTTTCATCCATTGGAGTTTTTGTTTTTAGTGCTGATCCATGTGTTCCTTTTATGCTGCTTAATCGTTGTGTTCACATAAACCGTACTCAAATTGCTGATTGAACTCCTCAATTAGCACCCAAAAGAGATAGCCGACCAAACACTTTGGGTTTCTTGAGCTTCACTTATATCCTTTCATCCTTGAGAATAGCTTTTGTACATTGCACTAGGGTCTGTTCTTTGGTTTATTTACACGTTGTTGAATTGTGAGACTTGTGCAATCAAGAGGAGCAAACCCTATTTCGCCATTGCAATAAGAAAAGAGGAAAAGGCAACGGTTACAAGAAAAAGTCACGGCTTGAAAAGGTATTAAAAAACAAAAGATCAAACCCTACAAATACCAAGCATACCAAATTTTTTCCTTTGGTTTCTTTAATAGCCGGGGGCAAAGAGCTTTGTTCATGCGGTTTTGAGAAAAAAAAAAAAAAAAAGGGCTGGCCGAAATTGGGAAGAGTAAACCTTAGTCCACAATTTCAGATTGTGTATTTAATCTATTTGAGCAATCTTATGCCCTAACATTGATATCTTTGCAATTGGCTAGCCTCTCATAGTACTTGGTGCAAAAGCGAGCTAGTTTTCATCTCAATTTCAGTTTGTCTCTCACTAGCTCATTCCTTTGTTTGCATTAAGTCACATTTATCTTTGTTTGTGCGCTCATACACTTCGCTAAACCTTTTGGATCAGCACATAGGCAAAATACTCTAGCTTGGATCATTACTTAGCTTTACAATACCTTGAATATCAGATTGTATTGGATATACACATACCGTCCGAGCTCCACCTACACCCGTTTGTGTACTCCCTTGCTCTTGGTTACGCCATACATTATTCGGTTAAGGTCGCTCACTGTCACAACCTGCCGATTTGCCGCCCTTGATTCACTTTGGAACAGTGTTTGTCTTGTGTTCGTGGATGTTGAGTTGCGAGTGTAGAGAGCAAGTTTTTTTACTAACCAGTATATAATTTCGCTTTGCTATTTGTGAGTTGTATCCATGTCGTCATCGTGAGAATCCACCTTACGTGGACGGAGTATACATGCGTGGGTGGGACGCCATAAAAGCAACTTCATGATCGTGATAATGGTGTGCGCGATGAGCTCGGGGTCCGCTTCGACTGGATTGAACAATCTCGAGAGGAGGTTACGCGACTACGCACGCACATCAACAACAAATCTCTGAGCTGCACGCCATGTTCAATCAACCAAACGCAAATGTAAGGATTTTCATGATAAGCCCAAATTTTCTATCCCTATATTTCTCGTCGGACAGATGTACAAGAATATCTCACTTGGGAGCTAGAAATTGATACTCTATTTCGGATACACAACTATACCAATGAGAGAAGCTCTACTTTGCGCCTAGTAGCTTATGATTATGCCACACATTGGTGGGAGCAAAGTATCTGTAGTTGCGCATGGAGCGCCATGAATTGCCGATTATCACGTGTGGGAGCAGATGAAGCAAAGATTTCCGGCACGCTTTGTACCTCGCCACTACAAGCGCTCTCACTTGACAAGTTGACTTGTCCACTTAAAAGGTTTAAATGCCGCTAGTATATCACATGTGAAGGCGATCGAAAGATGGGACATTCCCTTCTGATATGTTTCGTAGTGCTGCCCCATTGCTTCATGAAGAGTTTGTGGTTACCGGTAATTGCTCAATTGTGACTCCACAATCTTTGGGGACGGATGTATCCAAACCCATATGAGAATGAGTGCCACATAGCCAAATTGAGTGGAGAATGATAAAGAGAGGAGTCTGTGGTGATTCCACCATATGTGAGGTTGAGAGCATCTCTATTGAGTGTGAGAAAGATGCACCAATGTTAGAAAAGAGAGAAGTAGATGATAGTCAAAGTGAGGTTACTACTGAAATTCACGATTTATTTTCTACTTTCTAGTGTTGTTTTCACATTGTGCAGGTTGATATTAAAGAAAATGAGTTGAAAGTTGAACAACCTAAGCACCTTGGACGCGGAAAGACGAGGAGATAACCACTGTGGGGATAGAGTGCTTATGATCCAATGGTTTCATGATGATGATTTGATATCTACAACACCTACAACAACCGAGGAGGATGGTAAAGGTAATGTGAATGGTGTTGAATTGCATACTCATCAAGAAGAGGTAATGTGGACGAGTTCGATCTCTAGTGTTCCTTTGAATATTCCATGTTCTGAAATTTGTACGCCCATTTACATAATGTGGAATTGATTACCCATAAGGACGTTATTACTAAAATATCTTTTGATAATCTTTTATACTATATCATATTCGATGTTCATAGAGAGCTATCTAGTGTGATTGAGAATCTTGCTAAAGTTTCATGTTTAAAATCACTCGTTAGTACTTATGCCTACACATATACATTCAATTTGATGGAGATTATGGTGTAGATGACAAGTTCTATGTTTATCGAATATGCATTACTCGTGATAATCTTGCTGATTTAAACTTGCATGTTTTATGCAAACCATCTATTGAGAAATATCATGATCATTTTGAGATAGATTTTAATACAAGTGCATATTGTTTAGAACGCAATATGATGCCTACTTGTTTCTCCTATAAATGTAAAACAACGAGAATGAGTTGAAGCATGGAAGAAACTAAAAATTTTCTCTCCAATATTTGAACAACTTGATCTAGTGGGTTCCTTCTTATATCTTGTCCATGTACTTACCAAAGTCGAGGACGATTTTTCTCATGGGAGGGAGAATGATGTGGACCTAAAGTATCGCAATGTATATATCAATTACATCCTATGGCTGCTATGATCCTAATTATTTTGTGCGTTAAATAACGAGAATGTCACAACAATTGATGCATACATATACCACGATATACGCTTGTTCTTTTGTTTATTACACTTTCAAAGAAATCATGCTGCTTAGCGAAAGGAGTTTGGATGACAAATATATATACCATGCATATACGTTGTATTTTTTGTCTAGCACATCTTCAGTTATCAAAAGCCGAGGACGGCTTTTTTGAAGAAAGGGAGGATAATGAGGATATCCCTACTACTTATGAGGTTATTCGTGAAGCAGTGAGCTAAACTTCTCAAACAACAAAGCATTTGTTTCTTAATGAATTTCCTTTGTTGCCAATGAGAATTGGTTACTACCTACAATACTTGGTGCATTCTCAGTTTGACAAATTTAAAGACTTTGGAACCGAGAGGGAGGAGAGGGAGGCCGAACAAATTCATGGAGGAGAAACACATACTGCCAACAAGGGAGAAGAAACCCATGTGGCCAACGAGAGCTAACGTGTTCGTGGATAAACCCTCAGCACATGGGCGGTCAAGAAAGACATATGGTGACATGGCAACAAGGGTTACATTAGCATAAAAAGAAGCATCAAGTGCATCGAACAAATTCGCAAGCTAAGAGAAGGAAAGCTCACAATACAAGGGAAACCGAGAGGGAGACTAGTTTAAATTTCCAAATTAAAGTAGGACGTTTTTTGAATCGGATTACTGTTCACGTGAACAGTAATCGGATTCGGCTACTGTAGCAGTGAACGGATAGTGTCGGACTTCGGATTACTGTAGCACTTGGTTACTGTTCATCCGCGTTTTGTGCTTGCGTGGGAGGCTATATAAACCCCCATGGCGCGCATCTATAGAGGTAGACCAGTTTATGCATAAGATTGAAACATAGCTATTGCTTGTTCTTTCGACACCGCAGTTCATGCGGTAGGACTTTGAGAGAGAATTAGGCGCATCCATTTGTTTTGTTCAGCAACTCAAGGTCAAGCCGCGCTCCATTGGGAATTGGGACTTCATGCTCATTGCTCGTGGTCTCGCGACTCAACAACTACCTCGGTGTGTTTTGGGCGATTCCAAGAGTTGAGGGTTCGTGCATTAGCGCGAGTGTTCAATAGACATCGCCTCACTTCGATCAACTATCCACGGCCTCATCGAGAAGATCTGGCCTTCCCCGTATCATTCATGGCATGCAAAATTTTTATCTACGGCAAATTAGTAAGCATCATGATCATATTTGCTAGCAAAAGGAGGCATAGTGAATTTACTTTTTTAAATGCATCATTACGATCACGCACTTCACGTGGTGGGTCTCTTCTCAAACCTTGTCAATTGAAGCATCGCTGTCGATGGTCACGATCATTGTTGGGATTGAAACCACCATCGCACTCAGACAAGAACATATGGGTTTGCTTCATCTTCTACCTCATCGCCATGAGCTAGCAAATGATGGGTTACAACGTGGTTGTGCAATGTCGATGCAGAGGTGGAGTTTCCGCCTTTCCACACGCGTAGCAATCGCAGCAAGGTCGCTATTGGTGCAATCTAGAACCCCACAATACGCTCAATGTTGATTGAAAGGCGTGAAAAGAGTTGCATGATGTCTTTCGTGCGAGGCGTGAGAGGTGCATCGTCCCTCAATGTTGGTCCTACTCCTCCGACTCGAACCTCGCCATTGTTAGTATCAAAGAAAATACACGAGTGTATAAAATTCCTATGAACTACTAGGTTCCGTGGTCACAAGTCACACACACTCAAGCTCTTACTAAGCTCTTGCAAATTCTTACCAAAGCAAAGGTGGTGCAACCGGGTCGGTTCGTGATAAGCGTGACACAAGTGATGAGCAAAGCGATTGCAAGGGTGCAAGACTGCTCAGCTTGTGGAGCTTGGTGATGAGGACATCAACTCTAAGGATGCAACCATCGCCTGATCCACTGCACGACATCTTCTACTTCCACCACATCTCTCCGATGGGACTTTCGCCATCACGACTACCATATTCCCGCTTGGACCGAGCCACGCTACTCATACGAAGCCGAAGGCCGCCCACATGCCATGGTGTCTGTCTACATGCCATGGTGCCGCGGTTCAAACCATGGTGTCACGCCACCAATTATTGACCCAAAAGCTATGTAATATATATTACGACAACTTGGCCCATCCGTTGGACGACAAAAGCTACGCTCTACCCCCGTTAGTTTAGTTACTGTTCATCGCCCAAAATCCGAAAATTAGCCCCACAAAATATTGTGTTCTGTCGCGCTTCGCTGTCCCATCACCCTTGTGCCATTGCAATTTTTATTTCAGTGTTTTGCTTGTTGAAATCTTGGTTGCATTGTCGAGTCGAGGCTGATCTCTAGTTTAGTTCGAGTCTAGTTCATCATTGTCTAATTGCATCCTCGTTTCTTTGGCGTAGCTTCGCATTGTGTCAAGTCTCTCACACATCAACTCAATCTTGTGTCGTACAAACCCATCCATCGCCATCCTCGCCGCGCAAATGCCGCCACATCATCATGACCACCCCACCACCCCTACGGCCTCACGTACTTCCACCGGCCACTAACTACATCCCCGCCGCGCCACCTCACGCTGCATCCACCTGTTGTAACAACCATCTCCTACCGCAAAACCCTCGCTTTGGCCGCCCATTTACATCACCGCAGAGCGAATGACTTGCCTCTTGTGGCCACAAACCCTAGTTGGTTTCGTGAGTAGCAGAAAAAGAATAAAAAAGAGAAATAGTTTGATTTGTGTTGAGAAAAAGAACAGAGGAAAAACAGAGAGGAAAAAATGTAAGAAGAGAAAATCATGGTCTATCTGTCCGATTTTGGAAAGTGCATCAAACTTGCACGAAAACTGTAAAATTGGTGGAGCTCCTTCCTGATATAGCCACCAGCTCCTAGAAACATTTGGGCACATTTGGCCCACGGGATCAAAAGATATAGCAGTTTGAAGTTGAAACGAAACGAATTGAGTCCGTTCACACCCTTTCAAGAAACGGTATAACTTTTGCATACGGAGTCGGATTTCGACGCTCTTGTGCTCGTTTCAAGCTATCGACGGCGCAGCATCTGATAATCTAACATGCAAACTGCCTGTAGTCCTCCAAGACCCACAAAATCGGCCATCTTTAGCCCAAAATTGCGTTGAAAGTTTTCTTTCTCGTTTTTATGCATTCTTTCGGTCTTGCTTCGAATTTGGGGTTCGTCCAGTTGAGAAAGTTGTAGATCTCACGAAAACTTTCAAACGAGTATATGTCACATAAAACTTTGCTTGTTTATCGTTTGAGACTAGTGTTGTATCCGCCAATCTAGAGGGCCGCCTATTGCACATTTTCTCCGCTTTTGTGCTCTACATCGCGTGAACGATCATGTGGCCTTAGAACGAAGTTTGAGTAGTGGGCTAGCGCCCTCCTAGCACTTGCTGTGAGGCTTTCCATTGCTTACATCAAGTCACATTGATCGCTGCAGCGCATATACACTTTCTCCATGGGCGATGATTCGCTAGCTTTGATTAGACTAGGATCAAGAACATTGGCTAAGCACTTTGAACAACCTTTCAACTTGCATTAACTGAATTGATTATTGCTAATCCTTTGCTGATATTGTGCCTTCCAAGCTCCACCTACTCTTGATCGAATAGGTTCCTCTTGCAATCGACTCCACGACATCAGATCACGAACCACCAACCGCTATACCACCTCCTCGTATGCGGTAAGAACACTTGTAAGAGTGTGGTAAGATGCTTGAGAGTGTGTGATTCCACCTTCCATCACCTAGTAGTTGATAGGGATAATACTTTGTGTTGTCTTTGTTTTCTACTAACCATGGCAGTGAGATGACTGATGAGAAAGAGTGGTAAAGGAGAGCTCATGACGCCCCGGATGAGCAACGCACAACCATTAATGAGGACATCGACAGAAGTTTCAAGTTACTACAACTACATTGCAGCAATCAATCAACGATATTCAGCGCATCAGACGCTTTGAAAGAATGGTGAATCGCCACCTCACAACGGACGCGTATGACGTGGATGCAGCCCAAGATCTTGACGTGGACGGCGATAATGAGGGCCAAACCGCACGCGGCTGCCTCTTGCGACCAAGATGCATGTCAACGACACCGCCTACATCACAAATCACACGGATGGGAGGTAATAATTATTTTCAGCACAATAATGCTCGTGTTAATGATGACCCGCTTGCAAAGTCAAATTTACCATACCATCTTTTATGTGTTTATGATGCTGAAATTTATCTAGATTGGGAGATGACAGCTGAACAAAAATTTAATGCCCATCTAGTTCTCAAGTGCATAGAGTCGATAAGCCACTAGTGAATTTAAAGATTTTGCTATCATTTGGTGGAATCAAATAGCATTCTGGCTTAACACCGATACATGGGATAGATTGAAGGTGGCTATGCATGCTGATTTGTTCCTCCCGCTTAATCGTGATATGCGCAAAAAATTGCAGCGCTTTAGACCAAGGTAATAACTGCAGAGGAATACTATCAAGAATCGCAAATAGGCATGTCGCGCTGTAACGCTGTTGAGGATGAGGAGGATAAAATGGCTCTTTTATGGTGGCTTACGTGAAATTGTGACATAGTTGATTACAAAGAGTATAATGATATCAATAGGTTGTTCCAGCTTGCTTGTTTGGCGAAAAGAATTGCAGGAAGACAACAAAGGACTAGGAGCAACTTTGGAAGTACGCTCACATCGAAACCGACGCCAGACAAGCCAACACAGCCCCACCTTCACAGTTCACCGCTGCCCTCCGTGAGTAGGGCGATTCAGAGTGCACCGCCACCACCGCACGTATCCGAGGCAAGTAAATCTACTAGTGTGCGGTGCACCAAAGACAGAGCTCTTCATCGCTTGCTTCCCGGGTCGCACGATGGGAATTGTGTGCCACCGTTGTAAAGGGATGGGCTATTTATGAGAGATTACCCCGCCGAGCTGCACATTGATCGGATTTACTGGTTATGTGGCGCGTGATGTTGAGGATGAATATGCTTTGCAGCTAACCTGCGTGTAATGATGATGATCAGACGATAACGATGGAGATGAAATTTTAGGTGCCATGCTACAAAGAATTATAGGACACCCTAATTGTGCAATGGTATTGAGCACTCAAAGAGAGCATGCAGAGAAGCTACAGACGCCATAATTTGTTTCAGATGTTCCTCATTGTCAAGGATTGCCGTGTTCGAGTCCTAATTGATGGCTGTAATAAATTGGTGAATTCAAGTTTGGTCAAGAAGCTTGGCTTGACCACACGTAAGATCATCACCCGTACTATTCAAAGGGTTAAACAACAGCAGTAATGTGGGGACCTTGAGTTATCTCGTAAGACGAGACTAATCAAGGTCTTAGGGACATAACTCTTGATCTCCAGAAATGGATTCCAACTTAGCCCAAATGAGAGGCTCAACTAAAATTTAGAGCCCCGACGATCATGCACGCCGCCTCTCATGAGCACTACATGATCGGTCTGCCTCCAACCGCCAAGCACTACACTTAGCGAGTTAAATAGGAAGCTATGAACAGCGAGCATGATTCATACTCTTATTACAACGCGATCACATCCATACAACGCCATACATAAATAGTACAAAAGTTATACATCACGCTTCAAGTTTACAACTACATATGGCCGACTCGCCAAATTAAACAAGTTCATAGCGAAGTAAGTAAATAAACCAAAATGCCCGCAGTGGTATGCCACATAACCCATCAAGAACCGATCGGGAGCTAAAGATAGCACACTACTCATCTGTCGCTAAATCGACACCGATAAGCCTCATCGGTCTCGATATCCTCCTCACCGTGAAAAGCCAAGAAACATCCGGGCTGAGTGCAAAAGAGTACTCGCAAGTCTTACACAAATAAAAATAGTTATGCATAAGGTCATTCAAAGGAAGGGCTCATATTGGCTTAGTTTTACGAAAGAGACGCAACACTGAACAACCTACACATACTAGTTTTTCTAGTGCCATTTCAAATTCAGATTTGAAGTAGAAGTAAAGCATGTGAATAAGTAATGAATTCAATAACAAATAAATCATATAAAGCAAAGTGGCTGTCCACTTTGATACAACGACAAGCATGAACATCCCATTCAAGATAATACCAAGTTATAACCACAATTTTAATTCCAAGTCTAACAATAGTAACTCCCAACTCGCTTGTCCATAACCATGACACGGCTATTCAATAGATTTACACTCGCAGGGTGTACTATTTACCCACACGACTTGATTAGCCCGTAAGCCTGCATGCCTCCAATATAGCATACTCCTATGGTATGCCTACTGTAAATCAAGATATAGTCGCTTTTAGCAAGAAGATCCCCTTGAGCTAAGTCCTCAACCCGTGGCTCTAGGAAACACAAGACGTTAACATCTCCATCCTATCGCCCAAAAAGGAACACGGATTTCTGGTCCCATGTCCTTACAATTTCACCACCGTGGACTCAACACAACAAAACATTCCGACACGGGAAAGGCCCGATCTTCTGAGGAACCGTGATAGTTGATGGCGTAGACGATGTCGCTAATGAACACTCACCAATGCACGAACCTCAACTCTTCTAGAATCAAAACACACCGTAGTTGTTCGTCACGGACCACGAACGACGAACGCCAAGTCCCCAATTCAATGGAACGACGGCTTGACCTTGGATTGCAGAACAAAACAAATGGATCGCCTAATTTCTCAAAGTCCTCGCATGAACTCGTGTTGAAAGAACAAGCATAGCTATGTTTCAATCTTATGCATAAATGGTCTACCCTATGGTGCGCATGGGGGTTTATATAGCCTCCCATAGCGCACAAAACTCGGATGAACAGTAACCAAGTGCTACAGTAATCCGAGTCCGACACTGTTCATTGCTACAGTAATCCGAGTCCGATTACTGTTCACGTGAACAGAAATCCGATTCAAAAACGTCCTACTTTAATTTGGAAATTTAAACTAGTCTCCTCTTGCTTCCCTTGTATTGTGAGCTTTCCTTCTCTTAGTCTTTGCGCGATTTGTTCGATGCACTTGATGCTTCTTTTATGCCAATGTAACCCTTGTTGCCATGTCACCATATGTCTTTCTTGACCGCCCGCATGTGCTAGGGTTTTATCCTCGAGAGCACGCCTCTCTCAAGTACATGGGTTTCTTCTCCCTTGTTGGCCGCATGTGTTTCTCCTCCATGAATTTGTTCCCTCCCTCTCCTCCCCTCCGGTTCCAAAGTCTTTAAATTTGTCAAACCCGAGAATGCACCAAGTATTGCTTTAGGTAGTAACCACCCCTCATTGGCAACAAAAGGAAATTCATTAAGAAACAAATGCACTGTTGTTTGAGAAGTTTAGCCCTGTCACGAATAACCTCATAAGTAGTAGGATATCCTCATCAATTCCCTACTTAACCATACGGCTCCCAACCTGTGGTGATATACACGAATGTACTTGAATCAACGACGCTACCAAAGTTCGTCCTTAATTGTCCGCATAAGTCTACCACTTACCCAAAAACTCGCACAAAGCACCATCACTAACCAACACTTGTTCAAACTGTTTACTAGCAAATGTCCATCACGAACCGAGGTGGCTAGAAACTCTATCTTGTTTCCTATCCTCGACTGTTACGCTTTCGCCACAATCTACACCGCTTGTGCTTGGATAACCAATCCATGCCAAGAATGACATCTAGGTTTGGGTGTCTAGAACAATTAGGTTGGCTAGAAACTCAACTCCAGCCTATGAGTAACTTAGCTCCTAAACATCCCACTCTAGTACTTAGCTCGCTTCTCCAGCATCGACTACTGTGAGCATGCTTGTTGCATAACTTCCAATTACTTCCAAGGCATTGTAGTAACTCTTACGACTTAGAGCGCCTCATGGATTACGCTACTTTTTCCGGGATGGTAGTGGATTCCAAGATTATAATCCTGATCAATTCCAACCATCTTCTACCTCATGTTCAAATCGATCGTGAAGATGTACTTTAGACTCTCGATCTGGTAGACTTCACAGCGACAATGGCGAGGTAATGTCGCCAAATCTTTAAAGCATGCACTACTGCAGCCTAATTCCGCATCATAAGTAGGTAATTTCGTGAGGTCTCAACCGCTTGACGCATGCGATACCTCTTCCTTCTGCATCGACGCATCCTAATCCTTGACGCGAAGCATCACAATAGATATCGAAATCCTTGCGAATATCCGCAAAATCAGATCGGGCTGAAGTCAAACGCTTCTTCAATTCCCTAAAACTTCCTCACAGTGGAGTCCAAGTGAACTTTTTCTCCTTCAACAATTGCGTAAGGGGCTTAGCAATTGATGAGAATCTTCATGAAACGGGCGGTAATAACCTCGCCATCCCCAAGAAATCGCGACTGAGTCACGGCTGGCTGCTTCCCAATGTAATACTACTTTAACTTTATCAATAATCACACTTCTACCTGCCATCACGTGACCAAGGAAATCCACTTTCTTCTTCCAAAATCACACTTATCAACTTGGCATACAAATGATGCTCTCGATGTTTTCCCAATATTATCCTTAAATGTTCTGTGTTCTTCCCTCCGACTTGAGTACCGTAATATCATCAATGAACACAACTACTAACTTGTCCAAATATTCCATGAATACTTTATTCATCATGTTCATGAAGTATGTCGGCATTAGTCGCACTCAAAGGACATGACTCGAACTCATAATGTCCATACCGCCTTGAGAACGCGTCTTCTGATATCCTTAGACAAATCTTTAGCTGGTGGTAACCCGATCGCAGTCGATCTTTGAGAATAATCCGCCTTTCATCCGATCAAACAGATCATCTATCCGGGTAGGTACTTGTTCTTGATGGTAACTTCGCGAGAGAACGGTAATCAATACACATCCTCATACTTCCATCTTTCTTCGACAAACAACACCGGCGCTCCCCATGGCGACGTAACTAGGTCTCACGTAAACCTTTCTCAAGAAGTTCTTCTATCCGCTTCTTCATCTCTACCAATTCATCTACTGCATCCGATAAGGTCTCTTCAAATCGGTGCTGCCCTGCACTAGGTCGATGACAAACTCAATGTCACGATCCTGGCATTCCCGTAATTCTTCCGAAACACATCCGGTATTCACCGACGACCGCACTTCTTCTAAGGAAAGGGTCTTCAAACTGCTTACTAGCAAATGTCCATCACGAACGAGGTGGCTAGAAACTCTACCTTGTTTCTCTGGCATCCTCGATCGTTACGCCTTCGCCACAATCTAGCACCGCTTGTGCTTGGATAACCAATCCATGCCAAGAATGACATCTAGGGTTTGGTTGTCTAGAACAATTAGGTTGGCTAGAAACTCAACTCACTATGAGTAACTTAGCTCCTAAACATCCCACTCTAGTACTTAGCTCGCCCAGCGATCGACTACCGTGAGTATGCTTGCTGCATAACTTCCAATTTATTCTTGCTGCAAACATTCCAAACAAACGAATGCAAGCTCGTAATCAAACAAAATGATGTGTACCGAAAGTTAACCTAAACTTACCCAAGACGACGCCCGTGATTCCCGCTCCTGCATCGACGTGGTTGACACGCCTCGATCACGGACGTGGTGCTCCTCCGCTTGACCGCGATCGTGAAGCTCCTTGGTTGATGCCCGTGTTGGCGCTTGGATGGAGTAGCCCAAGGTTGAAGCGCATCGAGTGATCGCCCTTTAATGACATCGTTGGCAAAATGTCCCGGCCGACGACAGCGAATGCACTTTGCGCGCTCGCCGTTGCTTCCCGATTGGGGTTGACAGTGCAGGCAAAGTTCCGAGCACCGGACGGGTGTTGAAGGTGCGTGCTCAACGGTCCTGGTGAAACTCGTTGAACTGTGGCCGCATCGCTTGCCCTCCGCGGATCGCGATTTTGTTGAGCCATCCGCGCTTGCGTTATCCTCCGCCTTTGCGCTTGTCCTCTAGAACAAAGGCTTTGTTGACCACCTTGAAAATCGTGAAAGTATGGGCGATCAAACCGACTTGCAGCCCAAAGGTTTAGTCCTTCAAAAGCGATCGCGAGCCTTGTCCGTGGCTACATCTTCCGCCGCATAGCGAAGCCAGCAGAAAACTTGTTGAGGTAGTGACACTAACATAGCTCCTGCTTGAGAGCGCGAACTCATCCTTCTTCGATGGATAATGCCTTGCACGTGATATCGTGGAATGCCGCAGAAAATTCCTCCCATGTGATATCCCGTGGCGCCTCATGGGCGGCAGAAGTTCTCCCACCATTCGCCAGCAGGCCTTCCATCCGTGAGTGGCATACATAACCTTTTCACGATCACGTGACCGAGTGATCAGCAGCTTTCTTTCAATAACTCGAGCCAATCATTTGCTTCCACCGAGAGACGTGTCCGAAAAGGTTTGTGGACGAGTCCTCATAAATTCGTAAGTTTGGATGGTCCATGGTGACCATGAGCAAAACGGGCTCATATCATTGATTGTTGTTGTTGTTGTTCGTTGTTCATAGCTTGCATCCGAAGTCATCATATTGTTCATCACCGAGTCGCCGCCATGAAAGCTCCAAAGTTTTGCAAGTCAATTGGGGTGCTTGTGGCGAATCGCCCGTGGTGGTTGCTCATCGCTTCTCAAGGCAGTGCCGAACCACTAGCAGCACCGACAAGTTTGAACTATCCGCTAAGCTCCATAGGTTAGATAAGGTAGCAAGCACAAGATAAGTTGAGAACTAAGCTGTGGGGTAGGTTAAACCCAACAAAACACAAACACCAAGAAACTCAAATGAAATACCTTTATTACTTAGGGTCTTAGTATGGCCGCAACAAATGCCTAAGGGCCCTTGCACCATACTCGCCACAAAAGAAAACAACGCACTTAAGCACACAAAACTACCGCCAAAGGGCGACTCACTAAATCAAATCGCTAAGCCCAAAATCGAACTAAGACCAACTACTCGAAAGCTCCACAACCGCGCGACGCCCCGACACAGAGACTCGGCGAGCCGCATCTTGGCAACCGATCTCGATGCCTCGAATCGTGCAAAGAGGACAGCGCTCTTGCAACCGCTCGCATCTTCTTCGCTCAACTGGCCTTCTCGATCTTCTTAGTCCTCCTGGGTCTTCTCTTCTTCGGACTTGGTCGAGAATTTCGCGGAGTGGCGACCTCTCTCTTCTCCGCAAGGCTTCATAGACATGATCCAACTCCGTGATGGTCCTTCCAAAGCTTCTCTCCTGGCGGCTACAAATCGTGCGAGGTGCACGATCAGAAGCGCTTCTTCCTTCTCGGATCTGCATGGTCGGGCAAGTCCACACCGCACTCGGGTGGTAATCAAGACGGTGTCCTCAAGCTCCTGCGATGTTGCAGATAACGCAGATGGCCAAGCCGACGACTCGGATGCCTTCCACCAAGTGATCTTCCTCAGAGACGCATAAGGTTGGCTTGCCTTGTCGCTCCTTGGCATAGATCGTCAGCGACAAATCACTCCACGGCTTTGTCCATTCACCGTCCGCCCAGGCCGACTTCGACACTGACGCATCAAACCTCCAAGAACTTGGAGCAACTTCCAAAGCTCCAAGATACCCTCCGGGCGCCACCATAGCTCAAGACGATGTATCCGCAAGACAGACTTTAACAGGTAAGAGCAACTTTAAACAGCTGAGAGAAGAGATTATAGCAAAAGTTAAGTAGAGAGACATGAGAAGAGTTAAGCAATCAATTAACTTTGTGTTAATTTTTCGCTTAGAAAATATTTGACACTCTAAAGACGGCCAATCTATCTAAGGTCAAGACCTCATACCAATATATGGCTCGATACACTACCTGCTGGGACCTGCATTACGACTCGAACCCTCTGTATACCGCACTAGTCCAGATCACGCTTAGTGCACACAGGTTAACATAGGTAAATATCGATCCACACAAGCTATAAATAAAGTAAACGATTAGTTTGAATAACAAATAGGGTTTTGACCTTATGGTCGAGTTTACACTTATTAAGCATCAGGCCAACAGAAATAGCAAAGAATGAACGGAAAACTCCAAACAGATCCCACCAATTCACCACACAAAAACCGATCGATCCGCACTTTAACGCACGACGCCTTCAAATAACCTCCTAGCAAAAGCGTAGACTCCTCCTCTTCTCAGAGATTTGGGCTAAGTTTTACAAATGTTGAGTACACAAACAGCACTGCAAATCATACCACAGATGCAATGTATAGATGCAGCTTATTCCAAATAAAAGGCTTCGTGGTTCTTTGCATAAAAGCAACATTTGCAATGGAATACCATAATAGATGAAAGCATATAATTCAAAACAATAGATAATAATTTTAACATTTGTTTCACAAAGACACACACCAAACAGATTATTTCATAGCTATATGATTGAGGTCACACAGCCCCATTCCCACATTTTATGAAAACTACCCTCATGTGAAATCCTCGAGATGTCCATGATCATGGACGCGCTATTCGAATAGATTAATTTAACACTCGCAGAGGTTGTACACTTTACCCACAAGATACAACTAGTGTAGCAAGCACCACCAATAAAACGCTGAAACTTCATCTCAAACATTGACATTCCCAGCAGGCTTACAAACCGCTATAACACCACATAGAATTGGTATAACACACACCATTGTGGAAGACGAATCGTCCCGCGATGCAACCACCAAGTAGTCACACCTCCACCTGCCACAACATTCCTAAACTATCCACCCAACATCAATGCCGCCGAATCCATAATCTAAGTTAGTCCGTCCCATACTGTGCATGTGGTCGACAAGAGGCGCTGGCCTAATGGCACACAAAGTTAAGTCCTTAATTGACCAAGGCAAGACTTCCAATTTCTAACTAAGTCACAAAGACCATCATTCCCATCACATAGACCACCATGTCACACGCCTCCACCACTTGCTCCGGCCTAAATCCTTTACCACCCTGGGCTTGGTTTTAGTGCAACACATGCCATCACGAAGTACACATAGCACACAGCTTACACTAAGTTCCATAGTCACTTAGTCATAATTAATATTTGTAACTTACATATGATGATGACTGTGGCATGGCTAAGCAATTGTACCAAGATTCAACCAACCCACGTTATGCTATAATATTACCAAGTAATAACCAATCTAGGTGACAAGGAAGTATGACATACAAGGCCAAGGTGTGATAACAATTTGATAATAACTATGCCCAAAGCATTTAAATAAATAATTAAAGTAGAATGCAATAACTTAACGCAAAGTAATTTGAAACTGGTCCAAGATGATCAAAGGCATGACTTGCCTTGGAAAAGGTCTATGTATTGGTCTTGATCTTGGGGTGTCTTCTTCCACAAAAATCCCCAACGAATCGACGCTCACTCGCAAACCAGACACAAACAAACAAAACAAATAAATAACAGAGGCAAAACTAACTCCAAAATTAAATAAAAACTCAAATAATAGAGCTTGAATTTAGACAAATTTAGAAATTTGAATGGGCTCAATCAGTTAGGATACAAAAATTATGAGCTTGAAGATTGGAAATCTAAAAGGAAACCTTAATTTGATTTTTCTGAATTTCCAAATTATTTCTCTAAAGAAAATTGATTATCGCAATCACGACAAACCGTAATTTTTAAAAGATAATAAAAGAAACCTCGGCATGGGACCCACATGCCTGAGATGGCTCACTGAGACCAAGCCCACCGAGCCGGCTTGAATCGAGCCGGGACTACCACGCGGGCGCGCACATGGACGACGGCTCCACGCGCGACATTTAGGGCACTGGCGCCGACGCATACCAGGTGGCGGCGAGGTGGCGTGCCACGCCGACCCTAAGACTACGCGGCGCGGGACCGAGGGTTCCGGCGACCACGCGCCACCGACGGGTGGAACCGGAGGTAGAGGATGACACGAGATCACGCGGTGTGCTCACCGCACGGAACGCTCGATGCGGCCGAAAGCGGCGAGCGTGGAGAGGATTCGCTCGACGGACGGAGCTACCGCGATCTTCCGGCGAAACCAAGGCCACCAGAGGTAGAGAGCTCCGTGCGCATGCCGAGGGTGCAGACGGTTAGAGGCGGCGCAAGCACCAACGACGAGAACAAGCTCGCTGAGTTGCGGCGGCGCAGACGCTTCTCCGAGCTTTTATGTGGCTAGGGTTAGGTTCTCGAGCGGCACAAGGGCGGTTGGAGGCGGAGACCGAGGGCTACCTCCTTTATACCCGAGGTCTCGAGAGTCCAGGCACGAACGACGAGAAAAGTGGGCGGCTGGAGTCCCGGCCGCCCCCGACTTGAGACGGCGATGACGTAAGCGGACCCACACGCCGCTGGCTGCTGAGCGCAAGGCGGCGAAACTAAGTGATGCGAACGACTCACGATCCGACCGCTCAGATCCGATCGAACGCCCACAATCAAAGGAACATTCGACGTCTGTTACCACACGCAGATCTAGCCGCTCATGCTCGACGGACGGCGGAGAACGAGCGAGGCGCCGGGAGAGAGAGAGAGGGTCGACATGCGCGGCCCGCATGTCGCGAGGGCGCGCCGGTGAGCTGGTCATACATGAGTCAGCCTTCTGGTCAAGGAATAGGTTGGGCCTGAAAGATTAGGCCCGAGAGGATTTTATATTATAAATAGCTTTTCTATTTTAGAAAATACTGTAAATTCAAATACAATAAAATAGCAAATGAATCTAAAAATTCTAGAAAATCTAGAAAATATATTCGAAAGCACATAGAACCTAAATAAAATAGTTTTGGCTATTGTTCCACTTGGGGA